>JAVQJD010026245.1:0-31578 GCA_036023655.1 Nannoperca australis | reverse complement strand
GGTGCTGAGTGTACATTAATGAGAAATAAAATGAACTTTTTTGATTTTAGCAAATGGCTGCAATAAAACAAAGAGTGAAAAATGTAAAGGGGTCTGAATACTTTCTGTACCCACTGTATATTAATTATATCAATATGGTGTTGCATTGTATATGTCTTGCCAATTATCGGCGGCAATAAGAACATTTACAACCCAAACAACAAAGTACAACGACAGTAATAGCTGGATTACAACAGTAATGAATGTGTTTTCGGGTGGGTTTTTCCTTCAATACTAGGTTTAGTTGAAAGTCAGAAACATTGGCTAGGATTTAAATACCATTGACAGCAAAAAACACTTAAACTTCCCACATAAACCCTCCATTAACAGGAAAAAAAAACAGGCTACTTTTCGGCATTATACAAGGTCATAATTAGGCTTTTGAAATGAAGGGTTCCATGATGTTTAATGTTAACTTATCTATTTTCTAGTTCTCAGATTAGACAACAACGAACCTCTGGACTTGAATTTTGATGGTTCGGCCTACTACAACCCAGGACTCCAAGGGGACAACATCCAAATGACCAACTTTCCAGAACGCCATCAAAACTGAAAAGACTCCCAAGACCAAAGTCATGAACTCCCTTGAAAGAAAGTCTGACAATTGTGCTTATTGGCATTTGATGGACAACTTATAATGTGGAGTTCTGTAAATAAGACATTTGTTGATGGAAATTTAAAAAGGTTTGTAAAGGTCTTGTTGTCAGCCACCACAAATAATGCTTATGTTAGATTATGCTGATTATGCTGAGTTGAGATAGTTGAGTAGATTAATTGCGTTGAAATAGAGAGATCGCTGAAGGCAATCTATCTAAACCACACTGCAATAGCCAAAATCAACTGCCAGCCATTTATGTATGTTGCCAAGGGGAATCAAGTCTTTCTTAATGAAGAATATGCTTTGCAGTCAATGAAGAATGTTTAAAATTAATATTTGTTATAACGTTTTTTGTGTGAATAGGAGCCACAAAATGTTGTTGAAGACAAGCAAAACAAACACATTAGTATATAATCACATCAGCTACAGAGAAGAAACCTGAACGAGACGAGCAAAACTTATGTGAAAAAAAGTGCTGTTTTTCTGCAGCTTAAATAACAGATGACACAGCTGGCCCGTTAAAGCCTTTGCAACAAAATTCAGAAGCCATGGTGAACAATAGCATTATCCATATCAACACTCACCTGCTGGTATGGCATGAGGGATGCAATAATAAGCTAAATTTGAACTGCGCTTTCACATATTCCACAACTGGCAGTCACAGCCAGAGTCTGAGAATTGAACTGTCAAACCAAAGACTTGAGTTTGTTTTTCTATGCCAGCAAGGAAGGTGGAGGGAGGCTGGGTGCTGTTTTGTTATTCATAGGCTGAGGTTTTGGTATTCATGAAGGGAGTTGTGTATTTGGTCTTAGCACTACTCAGTAGCAACAACTGTATCATCATAATATCCTGCTTAAATCTTCTGACCTCCAGGTGTCCAAACAGAGGTTTGAGTTTCTCGTAGCGACAGACTTGCCTTGGAGAGTTACATAGCGTTTACCTGCTGCACAACTAGAGCTAAATTAGAACATACCTGATGCTGAATTTTTCAAAACGTTATTGTTATAGTTTTTTTATTCGTCTCCTAAGTTTACTTTAACTTTGAGAGGCAACTGAGACAATGTGGTTGTTATATATCTAGCCTTTGTACAATGACATCTAATAGTAGGTCATCATTTTTCATTTCTAAACTTTCTTTCTTTCTATGTTTATATGTTATATAAACACTTTTATAATTGTATAAAAAAATACATTCACAAAATTCATTTCTCAGCTCCCTTGATTCTTTCACTCATCATTACCTGAATTGCTCGATCAATTTGTAACCTGATTTTAATTTATATGTGCCTCAGCATGTCCTCAACAGCCAACAATAACTCTGTGATGTGTGTTTTTGTGTGTGTGTGTGGTTAGATGGTTCGGTGGCAGGCAGGGCACGGCCGATCTGCTTCCATCATCGCTCTAATTTCAGACATCAATCAGCACAAGAAGCATTTTGTCAAACAGTGCAACACAAAACTCCCCTCTCTCAGTCAAAGAATCGCAGTGATTACTGCATATATAATGCAGGGCAGATGTATAATGGGCCACTTTTACATTGGTTACCACTGCTTGTAAAATGTAATGGAACTTGATGATGCCTTAATAAATAACCAAACCCCTCAAAAATGTTTTTGTTTTGTGATTTAATATTGAATGCTTTCACGTGAATTTGAAAATCATCTAAGTATTTCCTCATGTTCATATTTAACATTCTAACAGAAATTGTTATTTTATTCATCAAATACACAAAAACATGCAGATTTGCACACTGCTTATTCAGTATCAAGAACATATTTGGGTTTCTAACATTCATCACAAAATGATGAATGTGCTCTGTGGGGAGATTGTGGTTTAATTAAGAACAACAATTTAGGATGTAGTTGTTTGGCAGGGTGCTGAAATCAATTAAGTGAAGCAAAGTCATTGCTAAAGAAAGTACATATTTCATTTGGGGGTATAGGCAGGTTAATTCCCACTTCCAGCTGAGCCAAATTAATTTGAATGAAATTTAACGATTGCTATCTAAATTAAGGCTATGTCAAATTTATTATTGGTTAAATTCAATTTCATTTTCTTCAAGCTAACCCGCTGAAAATGTGTTTAACCTATAATCCTAGCCCATTGTAATAATAATCCAAATCACTTTTTATCAGATGAGTCTCTGCAGCATTTAAACGGTCAACGGTCCATTGTGCTGAAATCCTGTGATTTTTAATGAACATGGGGGCTTTTACATCAGGGGGGAGGATAAAGGTGTGAGGCCAGAAAGACAAAATTAGAAGAACACAACAGACAAGTTTTTCCAGGAAACAAAGTTGCATATTTAGTCATTTTCCAGGTGAAAGCATCTGTACTCTATATTTGTAACAGTATTGAGGCCTGAATATTCTGAATATCACTTTAATTACAACAGCTAAACAGGCAGTTAACAAGCTGTTGTGGTCCTGGTTAATAGTGCTATAGGCTATGAAAGTGCAGTGTCAGTACTACATTTTCTATATTAATTTCAATCACACTTGTTTTAATTAGCATTTATGATTTGTTTAAATATAATGTACTATTACTCTGTTGTTAAAATGGCATTACATTTGGTGAAGAGCACATTATGACTTGTTTAGGACAAAAAAATCAAAGTTTAGGACTTGAGACTTGTAAAACAATGACTTGGTCCCACCTCTGCAAAAAAAAACACATTATATGTTACTGAGTGTCAGTTAGCTTAGCTTAGCACAAAGACTAGAAAAAGCGGGAAACAGTAAGCTAAGCTCACTAATTAAAATAGTATACCTTGTTGTTTAAAAACAAGACAGGGGTTATGTGTCGAACTACTTCTTGGCCAGGACCAGTTGTGAAGCAACCAGCGGAGGATTTAGAAGTTACTGGAATGTATTTCCCAAATTGTCAAACTATTCCTTTAAATCACTAACAGTACATAACCAGCACCATGTGGGCCTGTTGAAAAAGGAAACAATGTCTTATATCAACATTTGTAGTATACACAGGCACCATGGAAGCTTAGATGTTGTTTCCAAAAAACATGTCTAAAAAGTGTGTTATCCTATTTTGAAAAGTGGGAAAATATGCACAACAGATGCAGTATCAGAGTTTTTTCCCTTACATAGAAAGTGAGGAAAATTCAAATTTCAGTTTGACTTTAATGTCCTTAATGCAGTGATGTTGCATAATGATGTTATTTTCAGGATGAAAATAGTCTCTGACATGACTAAAGATCAAAAGAATTAGTTTCAGCTTGTTCTTTTCTTCTCATTGATAAGCCACATTGAACTTAATGAACAACATATGATGAAAAAAAAGTTGATGTATTTGGAATAAATCATCATAATAAACCTCAAATCCCCCAGTTTCACTTATTAACTGGGGGGAATGGTAGGAAGCGGTGGCATATGGAGGCTGATGTGCAGCTGCTGTTTCAGCCTCTGTTGCCAAACCTGGCTTACTTATCCACAGAGACACATTCAAAGCACCTGAACAGCTACAGTGCCTGGCAAACTCAGGAAACAGTGACAAATGTGTTTATGTCTTCATTTGGTGAATTTGTGACACAGAAGAACAGCATGTGAATTTCAAATCTTAAATTAATTACATTTTTTTCTGAAACCCTTGAATAATTGAAATGTTGCCTGTCAGCTGCAGTTTTGTTTGTTGCATGTAGAATCATTATGTTCTACTCACAATTTAACAATATTTCCACTCACACCTTCCTTGAACGTTTGACTATTGCTATTGAAAAAGCAATTGCCAAAAGAAAGTTACTGACAATATTGATGTAAAATCCCAACAATGCTAAACTGTCTCTTCCTCTTTCAGTGTTGAAAAATAATATGGGGTGTGGGGTGTGCATTGTTAAATATTTGTTTGCCACTTGCCGGTGTGATGAAAATGAGATAAGCATAATTTGAATTAATTAAAGGTTCAATAAAATATATGTTATAGAGAGACACAAATTAATTAAAACATGCCGAATGTGGGGACATTTAAGTAAAATCAAGATTTATTTAAAGGGCATGATTACTAGTGATTGTCTCATCACACGTCACAAGCTTTAAACTTAGGAGCCAGGTTAGCTGTTTCACTGGGTTTCCTTTATGCTAAGCCAATAACCTCCTGGCTCTAAGACTAGCTCCGTACGTAGAGTGGCAGAAATAAAATGAACATATACGCCATTGTACAATAAAGCAGCACTAAGAGAAAACAAGAGTGTAGAATAAGAGAGTGGGATAATGACAACAAAATTATAGACCAGTAATAACGATAAAACAATGAGAACAAGGATGATTAAACCACAGATCATTGAAAAACCTTTTTTCTTATGGAGGGAGAAAACTTGTCTGCATCGTAATTGGACAAACTAAGTTTAGGGCAAACCACAGGGAATCACCTAAGTGAGCATAACACTCCCAGAAGTTTGCAAAACTAACATACTTTGTGTGTGTGTGTGTGTGTGTGTGGAGATGAAGGTATTGTTTTGCATTTTAAAAGTACACCTAGAGCTCAGACTCTTGTGACATTAAAGAGATTTCTGGGGTGTATTTAAAAGCTAACTCAATAGGATATGACAAAGAGAGTGAGAAATGAGGCCAAACGTCAGGTTAACATTCTCCCTCTGTCACTATCTCGCTGCACAGGTCGGTCGCTCTCTGCAGCTGATACATTACCCGTGTGTCTGACAGGGCATTGTCTGTCAGGGATCTTTCCACACTGGCTGCGGCTGCTGTTGGGTCACTCGGGTGGATCTGAAAGGTCAGCGTCCTCCTCTGACAGAGCCCTTTCGTGGAAAGATAAACAAACATAAAAGGTTTCCAAATATACAGATGAGACAAGGGAGTGATATTTGCATAGACAGGAAATGAATACTGAAGAGCCCTGTGTTTCTGCTATCAGTTGTGCCAGCTAAGACACCTGTAAACTTGTGGAACATGGTGGTGGTATGCAAAGCACGATACCTTTTAGGACAATATACAGTACGGTACGCAATCCAGGCACAGCTGCCAGGTAAACAAAAGTTTGACTTTCACCTAGCCTTTACTTCACTAAGCCCTACTGATATTAAACAACCACAGAATATAAATACAGTACATTTTCCTACAAAAGCTGAGATTTTCCAGCATTTTAGAACCATGAACAAATGGCCATTAATAATGGTTGGGTAGAAAAAAAAACATTGAGGGGAAGGAGTACAGGTTAGGTAGAAGGTTACAGTACCAGTCAAAAGTTTGGACACACTTTCCCATTCACTTGAATGGTTTACTACAACAGCTCTAGCTCTAGCATGCTCTAGCCCCCCAGGGTCCCCTCTGAGATGTCTAACCAAGTAATTATGTTGCCTAAATCTAAAAGATACCTTGTCTATCTGTATGAGATGCACCAGGTTTTCAACATAAACCTATCTGCATCAGGTGATGTAGATAAAAAGCAAAAAGGTCCACAAGCATTGGCATTTGATGACATGGGATCAGAACATGGTGACAGCTCTCATGACTCTTTTGCTGTCTTTAGGAAATAAGTGGTGTTGCATGTCATTAATTTCTCTGCTGCTCTCTCTTTTTAACTGAAATACTAGTTTCATTCACTACTTCACTCAACTTCACATTATTCACATAAAAAATAAAGAAAAATGACCCATGCAGGTGGTTTCAATAATTCTGGCTGAATATTAGGGATGTGCAATACCACTATTTTTCCTTCCAATCCAATAAGTAATACCAAGCCTAATATACCAATACCAATATTGATACTTTTTAGTTGTAAAACCATGATTTATGAGGTGAATGAATTGTCAGTATTCTAAATTTGGAAACATTTTTATGAGCACTAAAGGATTTTTGTGATTTACACTGTTAACTAGTTAATCATGTGCATGTTAAAACCCAGGACAGAAGTTTTTAGACAAAAGATATTTTGTACAGTTCACAGTTATGAACTGTAACAAAATATATTAAAGAAGAACAAATGTTAAAAACTTACATTATTGTAGAGAACTATGCTGTGACAGAATGCAGTCCACAGTGATATGTGTGTTCTTGGCGCCACTGAGTAATGTGATGCCATGACATGACGAGGAGGAGCAAAGCCCACATGAACGATGTCAAAGCAGCAACGTTTGCACTCAGACATGCTTTGATGAAACAGTAGTAAGTACTGAACGTAGAGGAGAAAAAGTGAAATTGAAGTATCGATCCCATCACGCTAGTATCGATCCGATACAGATACCAACGTTGATATCGATATTATCTGAATAGACTGAATAGACCTCCAGAGGTCAGCTTGTAGTCCATGTACTAATAAGAATGACAACAAGGAAGGGAATTATTATGATCATGGATGGCAGAAACCAACTTTGAATGTCTATTGGAAACTGACCAGCTATCTCCTCTGTGTCAAGTCCAACATTTAGTTTCCTTCTGTCTGGCTCTATCACACTACTTCCTTCTTTGCTTCAGATGGTTTTGGGCATTTGTTCAAACGAGTTGTGCTGTCCTTTTTTGGGGAGATTGTTGTTGTACTGAAGGAATTAGTGCTGTGAGAATAAACTTTATACAGATTTTATTAAGATAACCGGTAAAATGAAATAAATCCTTGGGGTTCTCTGCCATTGAGGGAAATAAAGGCGAAAAACTGAAAATTTATGGTAAGACAAAAATCTATAAATTAATGAGGCAATTACATGACAAAAAAGCACAAACACTTTGTGCACAAGAATTCTTCCTCAAGGCTCTTTGTGAGGTTTTTAAACTCTCCAATTGACACGTGTCAATCCAGCAGTTTTAAGACGTTTTGCAGTGAGGTCCAACTATAAGAAGTATTTTTTTAAAAGCCCTTTAATCCAACTGTGCATGGACTTAAGGCAACCAGATAATGGGAACAAGTCCTGTTGAAGGTTGCATTAACCAGACTTTGGGCAAGTTTAATTCCAAAGATATGCCAAGAATGGATTTATAAATAAAACTACACCAATGGCTGTTCCGCAAGGAGAGGGAGAGAACTTGCCAACTCTTGCATAAAAGGTACAGTGATAACTGCACTTTCAATTCAGTAAAAGGCTATGAAGCCCTATAATAAAGCCTAGCAGCCAAAGATAATGACTTAATGCTTTCATCAAACTCTTATAATCAATCAGGTATAAAAGAGATGATAATAGGGACACGTGTCTTCCTTTTGGTCTCTGTGAACATCATTACTTTAGTTGTACCTGCTTTCAGGACAGGTTAGACCAGGTTTTATACAATAGAATTACATTATATATAATTATGAGGTCATGGCTAGCTGAAGCAGGTTTCAGACTAGCTGCTTAAGGCAGGTGCCAGCTTGTTGCAGACTTGGTCACTATTGGTTCTATTCCAGTTGCTTTGAAGCACGAGAGTCCCTACCAGGGACGTGAGCTGATCAGGACTGAGTCACCCTGCAGGGACCCAATCTGACCATTGAGAACATGAAATTCTTTGTTTAAGTGCTTTGGGAAAAGAGCCAGTCAAGTGCCAAGTCTTCATAAGCATATTGGGAGTCTCACCGCAAGTCTTTCAGGTTTTTGACTGCAGTCTGTGTTGACAACAGGGGCTCTGAATAGATGTTAAACCACCACCACTTTGAAGTGGCTTGCAGATGAGACAGACCGGCACACACATTTTTGCTGATGATGAGGTTTCCAGGCAACCAGCAGAGACTACAGGAAGTCACTGCGCCCCGCCAAGAAATAGCTCAGCACTATACAATGTGTTGTATTTACACACGAGATAGAAAATGTTAATGAGTGAGCATTAGGCCCTTGTCCAGTTAAATAAACTGTTCAATAAACTGGACAATGGCCTAACCACATGCTGGCTGTAACCTCATATTTACCATGAGATGGGCGTCTTCTCATGTAACGCCCTCGGCAAGAAAGGCCTAAGCATATTTCTAAATATATTACAAATAATATATTATAAATATCATATTTTTGCTTGCAACATTAAAACATGTCAATCAACAATGCCAAATTATAGCACATAAGGAGGAGGGGTGGTGGAGGGAGCTGAGGAAGCAAACGGCATTGGCATGAGCGTATCAGCAAGAAGCATCAGGTTATAGTGGCCGACACTGTCAATCATGAACGTGTCGTTCTAATCTTTTGATATGAACTAGTAGTAACGAGGAACGAGTGGGCTACCTGTCTAGTACTAAACAAAGTTAGCAACTGGCTGGGGAACACAATGGAGCATTTAGCAGCTAAAGAACCACATATTTCCATCAGACCAAAAATCAGACCCTAAAGGAGAGTGGATATTGGACCTAAAAAAACAGAAACATGACCCATAATAAATACAAATGTTGCTCCATATCTGCAGGATTGGTAAATACACAGCTGTTTACTAACAAATGTGTCATATAAACCTAAAAAGTGATGATTTGTGGCCAAAATGGAGCTGTTTATTAATACTGGACTGTAGAAATAAAGTGTGAGCCTAAAATTAAACCCCCCAAGTTAGCTCTTGTAGTTCCACCACAGCCACCACCTGTGCTATTTAACAGAGCTATGTATTTATAGATCTGATTAAAAGAAATGTTTAGCAAGTTCCTCTGAAGAGCTTGTGCAGCGTAATCCAAGTGTTTTTTGTGGACAGATGTTTACACTGTAGGTCTAAATGTCCAATATTTACATCATTACTGCTTGGATCTTCCTCAATGAAAATCTTAGTTTCACAGAGAGCCAACTGTCAACAACAATCTGGAGGAAGCCACAAGACTATTTATAGAGGATTATGTGTTGGAGATTTGAGGAAACAGGTGGTAGCCTGACGTGAAAACAGCAGTGCGGTAAGGGTGGTGGCTGAGTGGATGCTTTTGGCTGTGATGACCTGGATTCAATTCAAACCAAGTGTGGTCACTATATGTACTTTTAATAATAAATGAATGATATGGAGACATAATTTAATATTGGCCATTTACTTTGTAGCAGAGACAGTATATAAGTATAATGTTGATAAAAATATGTTGATAAGTGAAATGCTAATGAACAAAGGCAACCTGAATTAATTCAAGATTAAATTGGATGGATTTTAAAGGGAAAGTATTCACAGGCAGAATGGTCAACGGTTGACAAGCAGCAGCTCTGTGCATTTAAATGGGGCTAAACCTGCTGTTTTGGAGGCTTTCCAGCTCAAATGCTACAAAACGACTTGATTACAGGAAGTAAGTAATTCCACAGTGAAGAGAGCCAATCAAGACCAATTCTTGTCCAGTGATTTGACTTGAGTTAATCTAAAATTGCCTGTAAAAAGTAGCTTTTTGGAAATGTACTCATTAAAAACATTTGCCAATCTGCTGTACATAAAATAAGATTGTGTGCTGTGTATCACAAATAGATGAATAATTGTTATTGATTACATTTAGATTTGTTGTATAATGAATGCATTCCGCCATATATTCCCCTCTCCCCATCAACAATCAGCCCCTTAAGATTCAAATATAATTTTTTGTTATGTTATGCTCATATCACATGATCTTAATCAGCAGAATAAGAAGTTTACTCAGCTGTTTTCATTTAATGAACTTTAAATACAAACTTTTAAGCTAAAAAAGTGAGAACATAAAAGGGAAATTTGAAAATCTACAATTTAATTTATTTTCATTTATTAGGATCTCCATTAGATTCATAAATACAAAGGCTATTCTTCGTGTGGTCAGCTACTACAAGGACCTTGGGGTGAGATTGTTGTTCCAACAAGTCCCTTCTTGATAGATGCATGAAAGAGTGTGTCTCTCTCTCTCCATAATATTTCAGAACACATTACTTACTTACTACACCCATCACTGAGTGTAAATAAATATTAAATAGGAGATAACAGCAAGATTCCTCATTTCAGAAGTCATCTCTTCTGAAACTGTAGGCATCCCTAACTCCTACTACTTAAAATGTCCAAACCAACTAACCTACACCTTGGAATGAATCAATGTGAGTTCACTCAAGTGATTGCAGTTGTCAATTATGTTGACTTGCTGCTGGCTTAGTTCTTTTGCATTTTGCATTTTCTTTTATATCTTGTCCTCCTGTCAATGTTTGTGGTTTTGGCAGATAAACAAGAATCCAGAATAAAACAACAGATGGTTTGTGCCAGTAAAAGTGTCTTCAAGAGTAAAATGTTTCCCCTTTATTCCTGCCCTCCTAGCATGGATGTGGATGTAGATACACACACACACACACACACACACACACACACACACACACACACACACACACACACACACACACACGATCTGAGGCATGAGAACTGCAAGGCAGGCAAAAAATTTGCCTCTGGTCCTCTTCATCTTAGGTCGTCTCCTCAGCAGCACAGCTGAGTTCTGAATAGCACATCTGAGCAGCTGTAAAAAATACAGTTTTTTTATTCTTCACTCACTTTAAGCCCAGTTTGTTTCTCTGCAATATAAGCTAAAAATATATATTTAGATTAATGAGTAATTTTGTGAGGAAAAGAAAAGCAGAGCCTTGTTTCATTTTAGTTTAAATGGGGCCACAATCAGTGTTTGTTCAGGGTTTTTATGGATTCTTGGACGTCATCTTCCATACATAAATTGTTTTGTTCCAGTCCATTTTCCAAGGATAGCTATCAGACCACAAATACAAACCCATCAGAGGAGAAAACGAACAGATCTGCACTTCTGTATATGGGTATAACTTAGACAGGGCTTGCAGGTTGACCCAGCAACATTTGCACCAAAGTAAATGTCTTAGCAAAGGAGAATTATATCCTCGCACTGGCCTTAACCAAATGTGATGCATTAAAGGAGCATACCTCAGCATCTCGTGAACAGCTCAATGAAAAATGTGGCTGAGTATCGTACAGAGTGAACTCACTGGGGAAAATGTAGAGCAAAAGTAATCAATTATCACACCTCCCACCACATTCTCATTGCATAGGCCCCTTGATTATTTAAAGGAATTAGCTATCGATCAGCTAAGTGAGTCAGCGGGACAGCCACCAGCCAGCTAGCCAGTCAGCAATACCACCGTTGACTACACCCCTCCACCTTCATCAGCCTGCTGAAACAGGGGGAAGCTGGTTAGGCACTTGCCACTTCTCACTTGGCACCTGACTTCAGATGACTGACGGTGGAGGAATGCAAAAATTAACATGTGCTAATTATGTATGGGAGGCAGGCAGGCTCAAATCAAGGTCAACAAATGTTGAGGAGGCACGGAAATCTCACACCATATGCCAGACTGCTGCAATGAGGTGTGTGCCGAGTCTCTGCATGCTCTCAGTTCATTATCACCATTATCATCCAGGATGTCTGTTTACACCAGGGCAATCAGCCATGGAGTTCAGTCATTAAAAAAGATACGTTGCTTCTTACACAAGTTCTCTTGCTGAACAATTTACAACAATATACAGCTTCATTCATAGAGGCTGTCATCCTCAGCAGATCCCATTATGTGTCCAGTGTGAATGCCAGTGTGAATCTTACGGGAGAAGACTCCTGGCGTCTCTGTTTTGATGGTTTCTATTTGTGGGTATAAACATATTCAGTCTTTTTGAAAACAGACATTATTAAATAAATAAAACAATTTCCCTTCTGGGATTAATAAAGTATTTCTGATTCTGATTATTACAAAGGCAATGAAGATGAAGTGGGAAATGTTTACAGTGAAGCTCTGGAAAAACAATATGTGCAGCAGACAATATTAGTGACTGAGACTTTCTTGATCATAAAGTACGCAACATCAAACTATCCTGTACGTAAGTGGGCCACCAAAGGAAAGTTATGTTAATGTGGGAATGTTTGTAGGAAATAACTTTCAGCCTTCACACTGACTACCACAAACACTCTTCTCAGTTTCCATTAGCTGTGTTTTGGAACTTTAATTTGATCATAAGAGCTTTAAGATCTCTCTAGTTAATGCTAATTATGAAGAACAACATTTCACATTAATACTGTATTAAATGTGTAATGTGAAAGGGGCTGCTGCTCTTTAAGCTTGTTGTTTTGGTTCGATATTGGTAATGATGGCTCAGTCTGAGTTGCTCTGATCATCCCCCCTAAAGTGCATATTCACACCAGAAAGTGTGAGAACAGAATTAATTTGCACATCTTTGTGAAACAGATGTGCTGGAAGCTTGAGGTGACCAAGTCACTTACTGTCCAGATAATAAGCCAATCAAAGGGAACATATTACATACTGTGTGATATACTTCTCCATTTTGGATTCTTTGGGGCTCTCCGTTCCCTCAAACATCAGCACTGCGATGAAAGCAGCTGATAAGATCAACAGCATGGATTTGTGTGTGAAAGCTCACCAATGTTGAACTGAATGTTCTTTGCCTTTGTGAGCAAATCCACTAATGGTATCAATTTCTGTGAAATTTGTAGATTTTAGGTACAAATGTCAATATTAAAAATAATGTAACCAGAAAATTATTCTTTTACATGTTTCAGGCAAAACAGCTGTGATAAAAACATTGTGTGTTATGTAGGCAGGTAACTTTCAAAGTAACAACAAGCTGGTGATGAAAGTTAAACATGTAGTAGCAATAAAAAATAAGGAGTTGGCCCAGATTAAACTTGAGTGAATATTGGACATTTATTTCTCAGGTAACCAGAAATACAACCATAAATGAAGAGTAATGTCTCTCTGAATAAAATAAAAAATGAATAACCTGTTAGTAAAACTAACTTATAAGGCAATAATACAGCACCTTATGTCAGACATTTGTGTTTATTTGCTTGTTGTAGACAAAAATGAAGGCAGCTTTACATAAATAAACATTATTTTAAACACCTGCACAAAGTATATATTTCCATGGTGATGTGCAGCAACCGCTTGCTAGAACATTAGTCATAGTAACTCTCCAAGTCGGGGGTGACAGCAGTGTCAGCTGGTTTGAATGTTTATCTGACTGATTAGCGCAGCTTTAACCATGTTCATGGCACAAAATGCTTTGTTATTCCTTTGCTGATACTCCCTAGAAGAAATGTTTGAGACAGGCAGCAGCCAGCCTCCATTTATCATTTGAATGCTGAAAGCTTGTCTTGTGTGGGAAAGGCCCGCATAGACGAGGCACTCTGAGCTGATTGCAAAGCAGCTACTGCAGCAACTGCTGACACTACGAGACGAGCACGATGGCTCCTAGCGCGGCCGCATATCCCCAGCAGTGGGCATTGCACGTGAGCAGTTGTGGCTAATTAGAGTTTGATAGTTTTATTTTGAAAATCAGCGTGGCGTATCTAGGCCACAGAGCTCAAATTTGGAAGATAAAGCATGTGACAAGCATGATTACAGCTTTTACTAAAGGTGTTCATCAGCCACTAAAATAATTTCCTTTACAACCCTTGCCCTGCATGAGTGGAAATAAATACACACTTTTATTGAGTTGCTTTGATTGTTAACTGTGTGGCACCTCAAATCACAAGTGTTCATGCCATGCCTTTATTGATAATTGATGTCCTGCATTATTAGTCCCTTTCAGTGCCATTAAGAGATCCTCTGTGTCAGTTGCACAGTGTGTCTGGGTCCCATTGCTCCCGTGGTGCGTATTATGCTGTGGTTGAGACGAGGAGCTGATTAAAATCTGCCACAGCCCAGTGCACTGAGAACACTCAGTTATTTGGGGCCTGCAATGCAGAGGTTGATGCTCCTTTTCCCCCCTTTCTCTTGATCTCATCAAACCACTCGCATCTTGTTTTCTACTTTTTCTTCCCATTGTATTCATTCTCTGTAACAAAAGGAGTGGAAGGAAATGGCTTTGAAGGACTTCAAAATGGAAACTGAAGAGGCTGAATCTATTTCAGTGAGAAAAATAGTTAAGGCACGTATATCTAGACACACAGGCAAATAGTGGAGCAATTTTTCTTTAGGCAGGGTGTGATTACATGCTACATTACAATGCAACTCATTACCGCTTATGGGGAATTAATGACATGCCTCTTAGCTGAACTAAATTTAAACCTGGTTGGTTGTGATACTCAACAGAGACTGATGAACAAGGCTATATTTGATAACTCACTGTGTAAAAACTAAAGGCTGGTAAAGTAGGCATTAGTTACACTGTGAAAAAATTGTTTTTTACTTTTTCAGAATATTTCTGCAGAAAATAGTGACTGACAGTTTTTTTTTAAGAACTATTAATTGGTTATTTGGCAACCTGGGGACAGTGGAACAACCAGTCAACATTGACAGCAGAAAGAGAGCAGCATTAGCATTGATTTGGAATCATGTCAATTCATGTAATGAAATCAATACAATATGCCAACAAATAATTACACAATCAAGTGCTCAAATTATTGTTCTGTTGCAAAATTCTATCTATTCTATCATCTTCTTTACATTGTATTTGAAATTTAAAATGTGAAATTACTGAAGAAATTAAACACATTGTACCATGTAACATAATATACTATATGTATAACCAGAACCAAAACAAGGTTCTCTACAAGCAGCTTAGTACAACTCATATTTACGTTTATTCTTAGGACTTCTAGTGGAGTAGTTAGTTATATTAGTAATTATAACAGGATGGGAGCAAAAAGGAAGTCGGGTGAAGTAGCATGAAGAGGATAGATTAGTCAAACACAGGAATTACACCCACTTTTCATGTCCTGAGTGAAAGTCAAATAAGTCAAAGTTGACTTATTTTAACTTACGTCAGATACGTTTATAAGTTGTGATCAATCTAACCAAGTAGTTTTGATATCTCAACCTATCCAAACTGGGACTGTTTCACAATGTTAATCACATGTTTATTATTGTTACCCTGACGACGGAGGTCTGGTAAGTCACTGTCACTGGTTCTATACAGAACCAGGCAAAAGTTTGGACACACTTTCCCATTCAAGTGAATACTGGTACTGTATGTTGTTTCGGGAGTCATTGACAAATGATCTCATACCATTTCCAAGCAACTTGAATTGTATACAGTGTATAAATGTTCTATTTTCTTTTTGACATTTCAATCAAATTATTTAGGTAACTGCAACCTAATAAATGTCCAGTATAATCTGTATATAATATTAAATTTAATAGATTTACCTCACATCTACATTTCTCTGTATTAGAAAGGATCTGTAACCACATCTTCAGTCAGCATACACTTTAAATCCCTGTAACATAATAGACTTACAGTGTCTACAAGTTAGCTGCCAAAAATAACTCTGAAGTGCCTGATGTGCAAGTGACGCTGAGGGCTATATAGCCATACATCAGTTTCACTGTTAATGAACTGCATGTCGCTGAGGTCAATAAATCAGCGCACTTTGGGGGGGTTAACAGCTCTACCAACAAACAGCACAAAACCAGGACAAATCATGGTAGCAAGTTACCTTAAATTTGGCATGTAACACATTTATGGCACTTAGTACAGCAAGAGTTTCAGAGTGACTATATTAACACGCTTATGATTACACATTAATTGTTTGTGGCATACCTTCAGGACAGTGTGCAAGTTTGAACAAAAATATTCAAAGACTAAAATGAGTCCTGCTAATTGCCATTTTAACTTGAAAAACATGTCCTTAATACAGCATTTATAAACAGTTGAAAAGATATTCGCAGCTACGTGAGCGCTATAATACCTGAATGCTGGCTGAGCTCTTCAATCAGCTGTAATTATGTGTTCATTCACTAAACCACTCATGACGCAGCAGTGGAACAAAGTGAATGAACATTTTGAATACATTTTTTTTATTTATTTATAAAATAATACATGAATTAAATGATTATATTATGGTCATAAAAATAACACCCCCAAAACACATGGTACTGTTAATATATCAGATATTTATCAAATAAACTCCAATACTTTCATATATAACAGAAAAGAACATATAACATACAATTTGTGCTATGAAGATGGTTGCAAATTCCATTTGCCTTTAGATATTTATTTTATTTTATTTCTTAGGGACAATGCAAGAAAACATTGCAACAAGTTACAAAAAACATGTTACCAATGTATTGCATAAAGGATTTCTAGGAAGGCTAATTTGTGACCCCTGTCCTTGAGACTCACTGTGAGTCTCTATTCTTTTTTTATTGCTGTTTTTAAACCTCACCCATGTTGTGCAAAAACAACAGAACCTTATTTCAATCTCTAGCCGAGATCCCAAAGTTTCCAATGATACCAAATACAAGAACACACCCCGAATATTTCCATTTGACGGGATGATGCAGCCATAAAAATGTGGTGTCTTGAGTTTGAATACCTTGGTTGAAATGCTAGAACAAGCTTCAACAAAGAATACACATGATTTTGAAAGACGGCGGATAAGATTATATAAAAAACTTCAAAGCTATTTTAGGGGAAATAGCGGAAAAAGAGGAAAGGGTTTTTTGAATAAACACTGCGGGTCAGGTTTATCACTTTAAAGGGATGTCTTTAACATCATATACGTGCAACTTTAATGTCAAACTATCAGATGTTTTTTATTCAAACTGTGTCCCATTAATTGCTGGCCTTTGACAAAGATGAATTCTCCTAGGTTCTGTTTACCTCAGAGGACCAGAGAAGACAACATCTCCTGTGTACATCTTGCATGCCAGTGTAGCAGAAACACAGGCTTTTCCATTCTAAATCTGTAACCAGTTCTTTTGAGTGCTTTGCTAACCCAGCTGGCGGTACACCGCTGTCGAGACAGAGCCTGTTCCTGCTGGATTGTACACGCTTACTCTATTCATTTCTCTTCATTACCATAGCAACCAGGGCATTGAATTTGGTTTGCAGAAATCAACATGACAACAACATAAGAATAAAAAAACAAACACAACACATGTACTGTGTGTCAACTGGCTCACAGTGAGAGAAGATTTACCCAATATGCCTCCGCAAGACTGAAGTTGCATCATAGTCTTTATTTAAAATCATCACGAGGAATCTTACTGTACAGAGCACGTACTGCTTTTGTTTTCCTACTTTTAAAGTCACAATAGAAAGAACATGGACGCTTAAACATTGTCAGCTCATTTCTCACACTATTTTAAACACCTACTGCAATTAAAGCCCCAGTCTGTAATTTAATTTAATCATATCACATATGAAAGGTTTGACCCATTGATCCAAATATAGGGTGTTTTCACAAACATAACATATTGAACCTTTAATTGCATAAGAAAACATTAATATCTTTAATCTCGTTGTGGAGATTAAAAGATTCGTTATTTTTACAGTCAGTGTTTCCCATCAAAACACATTGTTTGTACCTGTGAGACCTGAGTGCATTTCCTTTTTATGTTTTAAAAACTGCATTGTTTACATCCCGTTACGTTTTGTAGTAGAGGTAGGACTCAAAGTGCAGACAGGAGGAGACTCCAGCAGTTTATTGAAAATGAAAAATAACATAAAAACAGAGGATCCAGGGCATGGGCAACAAAAGTAAAAGCAGACAGCAAGGGATCAGGTACACGGGGATAGAAAACTGCGAGAATGAACCAACAGAGAACAAAGGAAAGGGACCGGTATAAACAGGGAAGTCACAAACGAGGGAATCAGACACAGATGGGAAACAAGACACAGGTGAAAACAATCAAAGAGAAACAAGAGCAGGAACTGAACAGAAAGACTTCAAAATAAAACAGGAAAACGTTACTGTAGCACACACTTTTTTACTTTGCTACATAAAGGACACATTGCCGCATTGGCATTTTACTTGAGTAGATATTGGGCTGCTGATATCGCATCAGTTTACACTTTTCAGCAATCCTTCCACTGTGTCCTGCCCCCAAATACCCTCCTTTTTACAGCAAATACATCACACAGCGCGACAGCCCAACTGTCTAAAAAGTAAATTACATTTTATTATGACTTTAGCATATCTGCCCCTCTGGCTTGCACTTGCTGTTGCACTCTTGACAAGGAATTATTTTATGATTGTTGTAAGATAGATTGTGGCCATGTCAGTATCAGCAAACATGCATTGCTTACATTGATTTAAATTGGTCTGTCTTGGATGAGCTGTACGGAGATCCAGAAGGGACATGAGGTTGAGTTTTCACTCAAAATCCTGTTGACAAATACTTGGCCGATGTGCAGCAACCCCCCGGCATGCAGCTAAACTCTTTGTTTTGATTTTGTATTCCTACACAAAAAAGTCCCAGTGCATCAGTACAAATAATTGCAAATTCTCTATGACACCAGGCAGTATGTGGATATGAATGTGACACAGTCCATTTGTCTGCTACAAACTGTATAAATTGGATATGCATTTTTTGTCTTGTTCGTCAGGTCGAAAACATATCCAGAACATCTAGTGAAGTGAATTCAAAAGCAAAAAGCTAATAAAGCAGACATTTTGTCAATGTATCAAGGTCATTTGTCATTTTACAACACAGGGTTGCCTGGTGAAATGTAAGTTGTAGCCCCTTCATAAAAAAACAATATATACAGTAATTTACCATTCATCATATATTAACATCACACACCTTTCCTTTCAGTAAAGCAAATAAAAAATAATCCATGTTTTTAGATAAAATAATCCAGTCAGAGATTTGTACTTCAGCAGTTTAGGTCCAGCGTGCAGTTTTTCTCTGCATTATCATCGTAAATAATGTCCATAACATTACGTTGCCATGAGAATCAGAAACAACTATGATGACTCCATCAGGAGTTCTGCTGAAGGCAGTAACGTTACAGTACAAATAAAACCTTAACTAAACTTTATCAATAAAAATAACTTCATCTACAGTTAGCAAGGCTCTCCAATGTGTCCTATCATCGTGTGTGTGTGTGTTTGTGTGAGTGAGTGAGTGAGTGAATGAGAGAGAGAGAGAGAGAGAGATCCTTGTGTACAATTTATGACATTAATAAATATATATGTTTCTCTCGTGTTTCTGATTGTTATTGCCTACCAACACAGGCCATAATACTGAATCTATTCAGGATTTCTAAATAAAAGAAACATAATGTAATATATTAGCCATTCAGAATACCAAAGACAGTTCTTACATTGTAGGTTCAGAAAATAAAGCTGTCACGTGAGAAAAACAACTTCTTATTATTGTTGTTGCACAATGCGCATGCACAGGCGTGGCCACTAATTAGTCTCTAAGACGACTCGTTCCTACTAGTTCAGTGAATGACACGTTCATGATTGCTGCATTACTACGGTGCAGAACACAGTTCGCCCATCGAGTGCAGTAGCTTGATCTGGGATGTTGTGCTGGAGCCAGGCCACAGATTTTCATGAAAATGTTAATTATTGCTGTTTTTGTAATATTTTCCTTTTAATTTGCTTTACATTCAGGAGAGATCTTTGCCATTGTTGTGTGGCAAAAACATTAAACATTATTACAGTAAGTAGAGAACATTGTAGTGAAATATTCAGATTTTCTTGCAGGACAATGCATCTGCCTCTCACCACAATGGCCATCTCAGTTTTCAAGTTATTGAATTTCCTTGTCCTGTCTTCACATAATCCTTTAGTGATGGGAAAATGTATTTCTCTCATTTTTTTTTATGTCTGGAGCATGTATTTGAATTTTACAACACTCATTTCATGAAATTTAAGGAGCCGGGGCTATTGGACTTCATGCTACAGCTCTGTGGAAACAAGGCAGGTAACAAAGTTATTCCACCACCATATTTTCATTCATCAACTTGATACTGAGCAACGCATATCTCATCCAACACTACAGGGTATACTGCATTGTCCTGTGTGAGAATAGAGACTTGTGCTGTGTAACAGCTGTCGAGCAAGTTAACAGATTAAAATAACCGAAGCATTGACAATGTGTTGAAGTTTGTTTAACCAGCATGTATTGCTGAATCAACCTACAATCCATGCTGGTACTTACAGCAGGAGTGGTGTTAATGCTACATCCTCTTAGGTAATGTCTTATCTCTCTTTTTCTCTTCTCTTTTTTCTAAGTTTATTGTATTGATTATTCATGATTGTATTCCTGTCTTTGTTTTTTGATCTACTGCCAGACTGCTGTTTTCCCTCCATGTTTGTCTGAGTTTAAATGTTCAACTTGTTCTGCTGTGTTTTACTGTTTTGAGAGTTGCTCTCTGATACTTGTTGAGGGCTTGATTTGTTGTATTTTACCCTTTGTTGTTATGGTCTATCAATAATTCATCTATTATAAAGCACTCTGGATGCAATGTAAAAACTGCAACTTGGTTCAACATTGCAGGGTGAGGTTTGAATTCGATTGTTTTCTATATGATGACTATGACTATATGGAATATGCTATATCTTTGTCCCCTGTGAGGTAAGTAAATATTAATATCACCAACATCATGATGAACTTTACTATTCATTTTATGTGATATTTTGCAGTTCAGCAAGTGTCCTGTGGCATATTAAGTAGTTGTGGGGTCCGGCCTTTGGGAAGGTATTTATGTTAATATTAATAAAAATAATACTAATAGTAATATAATAATAAAATATTACCATAGATGCAGACTCTAGATCTCCGAAGGCAGAAATACCTGCAGAAAGCAACAGAAGGAAAGAGAGAGGGGAGCAAAAGCACACAACTACGGGAAGACGTTAAATTAGTAACAAGCATTAATGGGATGTGATGAGAGGGAGAAGAAGAGAAGGAGTTCTCTAGTTACCTTATATTGGAAATGTCAAACATGCACAGAGCAGAGGATCTGGATGGACAAAAGGAAACGAGGTCCATTGGGGAAAACTCGAGGGCAGAGCCAGGACAAAAATCCCATATTATAAACTCATTTTAGGAGATTTTAACAGCAAATACAAGATTTAAAAATAAACTAGATAAATTTGGCCTCCAAAAGTAGTTATAAAATATTAAATGACGACACCAATGGTGGCTTGATAGACTACAAACAAGTCTCCAGTGAAGAGCGACCACAGAAAAAAAACTAATGACTGTATTTTATCTGAGAGTCTTCGTGAGACAGCATGGCTGACCTTGGTCAACAGGCTTCCGTGAGGGCAGTGGTCCAGTGGAGCTGTTATGTTACAACTAAAAAATGTCCCATCGCTCCCTGTAACGAAGATGAAACTTTAGAACACTTGCTTCTTGACTGCCACCGGAGTAAAGATGTGAGAAATCAAATGGTCAGAGTAAGTTTTAATATCCAGAATGATTTAAAATCTGTCATGTATGGACTATTTAATGAAACCTTCACTGACTCTAAGATATGTTTGTTCTGGTTGGTTATGTGTATCATCAACTCACACATCTGGAAGACGAGAGCTAAAGTAATCCTTCACCAGTCAATGATTTTTAGCAATGCAGTCTTTAAAAATATGATCTCTGATTTAAGAAGAAGAAAGATGATAAATCTCAAAACTATCAGTCCTCTTCCCTGTGACTGTCTAGATATTTAAATGTGTGTGCTTAACCTGGCTCTTGTTAGAAGTGAACTTTTGTATGTATGATTGTATGTTTTTGTATGATAATGATCTTTACCCCCACTGTTAACTAGTGGAGAAGTAGAGCAGGCAAAGAGCAGTGCAGTTCCTGTTTCTGCAGCTTCTGTCCAAGTGGAGGAAATTCATTATCACTTCTAGCAGAGGTACATGGCTCTTTTAGAGAAAATGTATGTATATTTATGAGAATGCATATTGATGTACACGTTGGCATAAATGCTTGTTAACATGGAGGTAAGTTGGGCACATATCTGGGTAGATATGGGGGAAGATGTATTATTGTTTTGTGTGTTTTTTGTTAAGATAATTGAATAAACCAGGTTGAAGAAGAACAAAGAAAAAACAACAACTGATGACTATTATGAAAAAAGCCAACAGTCACTTGGGGAGTGTCTGAAAATTAATAAGTTTCTGTAGCATATTGAAGTCATTAGAGAGGAAAAAAGAAGAGGAGGAGGGGAGGAGCTCAGTGCATCCTAGAAAGTCTCCTGGCAGTCTAGGCCTATAGCAGCCTAACTAAGGAGCAGCATACCTAAGGGGGGCTCAGGGTTCACCTGAATCAACCCTGCTATAAGCTTTATCAAAGAGGAAAGTCTTAAGTCTACTCTTTAACGTGAGGAGGGTGTTTGCCTCACGTAAACAAAATCTGCCTGTGTTACTGTAAAGGACCATATGTGTTGTTTTTATGTCTTAGCCCATTTACTACAAGTCAGATATACTTTGCATTACTGCTGACCACTTTCGAAAACAATCTATGGTGTAGAGATTTTTGCCAAGGCAGTTTACACTGGTTTACATTGCATTTGCATTTCTGTACAGTGTCAAAATAAGCTTGCAGAGCCGTGAAACTTGCTTGAATAACTGTAGGTAATCAATAGAAGTGGAAATCATGTCTGCTTTTATGTAAATGTAGTTATTGTTGTGTTATAACAAAGCACAGACCATTCAATCAAGTCCATGGCCATGCAACAATAACTCAACGACAATAAGAGCAGAAGTTGTTCACTGATTCCATACCTCAAACATCATCTCTGCAAGCTCAAGTTAAAATATTAATGGGTGTTGATGGGGTTTGGGGAGGTGGGAGAAAATAAAATAACTCATCGTGTTTCGGTTGAAAGCCCTTGTCAGGATGTTGAGGTACAATACCAACACTGACACTTAAGTAGCAAAAGGCATGACACATTTAATGTCACGGCTGTGTGTACGAGGCAATAGGACAGAGACACTGAGGCAGAATGTTCAAATTAACAGGCTTTCAGTCCTTACAAGCACATCCAGAGCAAATCCAGAGGGGGAGTAAGCAGGCTAGTCATCAACACTCAGCAGGTCAATACTCAGGTGGCAGTTATCTGGGAGAGAATCTGAAACAGGAACAGAAATAGATGACTGGAACTAAAGTGCACAAAGTTGGGAAAAGGCTGGTGAACTGGTTATATACACTGAAGGACTGATAAGATCATGAGAGGCAGGTGTGTCAGGCTGATTGAGGAATGTGAACAGGTGAGCAGGTGGATGTGGGAAAGTCTGAAGGCATCTGGTGGACAGGTGGAGAATGACAGGTCTGGGAAGTTTCTCAGAAATGTGGCCCACACAGTTTCTCAGTAATGAGTTTCCCTGTAGGGAAAGTGCGAAGTGGCTGGATGCAGTTAATTCTTGGAAGCAGCAACTGACAAAACAATCTTACTTTAAGGTCCTCTTAGTCGCTTGTTGAAATGTCTTTCTCAGCTCGTTCAGGTGTCAAATGTATGGAAAACAACTTTTGTACTATCAGTATATACATTTATAAATATACTGTTAAAGAGTAAGGTCCTTTCATCTTCCTGCAACAACTCAACCTCTCTGGGTTTTCAGAGCAAGACTTTTCATTGAGTGAGTTTCTGGTTAAACAAAAGGGTCTGTCTTTGTAGGGATCCCTTCCATAATGTTGTCAAACACTTGGAATAACAATCTGAGCCTGTCAGTGGCAAAAACAAGCACTTTAAGTGGAGGTACCTTTCACATGTGCAATTGCTTAGGATTACATTGCAGCCTGTTTGCAGATGCTGGCTGAAGCAATCTACTAATTCCACAATTTTGGTAAGTATTTTAGTCATTTAGATCCAACAATTTGGAAAAATAGGGCCCAGGTTCCTGCAATAAATCCCAACGTCATGAAGGAAGTAACATTCAGTGTTTGCTGAAACTGTTTAAAAGTGGTGTTGATTATACATTTTTATTGTCAGTGTTTCTAATATTATGTCCACCATGTTTATATCAGTAAGGATAGACTAAATAATAGAAACACATGTCAGTATAATGCACTACAATTCAACAGCATCGCAAACTACATCCTCTCTCTAGCAGGTGTAGTTAGTAAACTGGGAACTGAGTGCATATGTAGAATTTTCAAAATTACCATATCAGCTCTGCCTAAAGGTAGAGTGAGTTTTATGGATATTAATGTGAAACTTAAGTTACTAACTTTCAGTGACTTCAGACTCCCACGCAGAGCTGTATTGAGTTCTTGGGAAAAGAAAAAAGAAAAAAATGTGGTTTCTCAGAGAGATTAAAATGTTTCTGAAATATGAGAAATATACAGAAAGTGCAGAGAGTGGGGTGGCCATCACGGTGCCAAAATGTCCATCTAGGCACACAAGGCTGTCATGAAACAAAAGAGGAGGAAAGCAGTCGGCAGAGGCCTCATCTGTTGACATTGACAACAAGAGCTGAGTTCTTTCTTTTTTGAAGGTAAAATTACGCTGCTGGGTTGAAGTGGGTGTTCACGTCACACACTGCTGCACATAATGTAGACCTGTAGGCCCATCTCTCCAATGATTGAGCTTTTTTACTCCAAGGCCTAAAGTTTGAAATGACAGATGGACGAAAATCAGCGTTAAAGGCAGATTCTAAAACTGTGATAAGACAAAGGCAAGGCAGCAGGGCAAATGTATTAATGGAAGCGTATCAGGAAAAAAATTGCTTGTGGCCTTTTAGAGACAATTTGGAGTTCAGGACAATGTGTGACAGGATGGGGAGAAATGACCTTGAAACAGTTAAAGTCAAATCCAATTTTTATTCTTATTTTACATGAGGTCTCATTATGCCATGCTGCAAAACGTTTTCCCCTGAAGTACGTATTATCTCTGGCTTGTCCAATTGTGGCTTGCAGCTACCACCTTTATTTATTGTCCATTTAGCAGCAGCACAAAAATGTTCCTTCAAAAGCAACTCATTTGAACAACAAATATGCTCCTGATTCACTACTTGCTTAAACATATTTCATTCCCCCTCCTTGTGGGAAAATGCAACCATAGAGAGATTCCTTTAGAGAGAGAAACTTTCGTTCTTGTTATTTCTAGTCATGTGTAGTTCAATATTCCAATCATTACACATTATGCTACTCTGCTGTGCCGAGCCAGGACTGCACACAAAGCAGGAAGCGCCTAAACCTGCTGTGGGATTAAAAGCGAGCTTTGCATAGCTAAACAGTGAGATCCCTTGAAGCCGCCAGTCTTTTCAGTGTGCCATCCTCATAAATCAATACTGACATCAAATGTGACAGCTATAGATTTAACAACTTTGCCTGGATCTCAAAGAAGAAAGTTGACTTCAATGTAGTTACCTTACTTTCCTCTTTAGTGCTTCACCCCAGTAAGGAGGTATTGACTGCGTTGACTCAGAATGAACTGGAATTGCTATTCTTTCCCTAATCTTCGCTCTCTGCTGCTTTTTGAAATCATCAGCACTTCTGGCACCTGCAGCTCCTTCTTTCTTTTTTTAGGCTACGGGACTCTTAGTTAATATTGTAAACACGTTATCTATTGGAAATCTCTTTCACACGCTCTTTCTCTCACTCCTCCTTCCCCAAACCTGAATCATCCTGTAATAAATATGGTGTGAGGGAACAGAGTCCAGCGGGAGGAGAGGGAGGAAAGTGGGAAGAGATTACTAGAGCTGCTTGTAGAATTTTAAAGATCCATTATCTCAAACTGACCTGATTTAATAAGCACTAGGGGACACTGGAGTATTAAATCTATCTGTGCTTTAATGAAAAATTCACCTAAATTATGTCGTTTTCAACTGAAAGTCTTTCTCCAGTTCCACAGGATACAGCCAGAATAACTTGATGTTAATCAGGCTATAGGAGGCAGAGACATATGAGAAAAATGACTGATTTTCTTTGCTGATTCAGCCGAGTTGATGCAGAGATGATTTTATAAGGATGTGTTTTTCCATGTGCCTGTGTCAGCAAAGGTGGGGACCATAAAATAATTGCTCCAATCTTTTATGGTTGTCTTTGTGGAATCTTTAATATTTTTTGCCTTATTTACAAATCGTGCGTCTTGTCAACTTTGAAACATTTAAATCATACACTAGTCAAACAAACACTTCCTTGCTAGCTGGTTTGCTGTCACATCTTCTTCTTGCCTATTCTTCCTCAGCCTTCAAATCCACAATATTACTGCAGAGGAGTGGACTGTTCGCCCCCACTCCTTTTCATAAATGAAATTGTCCTGTCTTCATGCCCTGTAGCTGACAGGCCATCAGCATATGAATTTACATTACCGGGCTGCATCCAAGTAAAAGGCCTGCTATTTGAGAAGTAGCAGTTAGTGTCTCTTGCAACAAAAATTGAAGTGTACCAAGATATCTTCACTATTAATATGAGGTAATATGGTGTATGGAAGTCTAAGGATGCCAATAGTAAAATAGTCTATTTGTGTGTGCATGAGCTTTCATCTTTTGGACTGCATGTGGGATAGACCCAAGGATAATTAGACCCAATCCAAAATGTAGTCCTACAAAGCCCTAAAAAGACCTAAATAGAGAGACACTGGCAGCAGCATAATGCACCACCAGGTTATGATGGTGCAGGTTATGATTATGTATGTGATAAAGTATCTGTTTTATGAAAGTGTGTGTGTAGGTGATTTGTTTCCTCATGTATGCATTAGTGTAACCAGAGGAATGTGCAAGTATGTGCAAGGAGGAGGAGAAGGAGAAAAATAAATTAAAAAATAATGGTGGTTCAGTGGAGGAGACGGCCGCCAGTTTTCTTATATATTCTTACAGGTGTCATTGCCTTGAGCTGCCCCCAGATCTGTAAGAGAGAGCTGGTCCATTGCAGTTCATTCCCAGCTTCTCACATTGGGCTGCCCCCAGACCCTCTGGGAGGAAACATTGGGAGGTAGTTATTGTACTGTTTGTTTTTAGTTGTTTAGTTGTAGTCGCCCCACGTTAGGCTGGTTGAATAGACTGGTGTATGCATATATGTACGTTTGCAGATTTTTTTAAATTTTTTTAATCATATTCTTTATATACTTAGACAATCACTGCATCTTGATAACATCTACTTTGTCCCACAGCCACAGTATCTACAGTGGGATTTATATATCAGTGTAACTTTACATTTTGTCCACGGTTCTGAGTCTGTTCTTCACACAGACAAAATAAGATGTGATTTTCTATTTATTATCTACAAACCTGCTGTGGGCTCTCTGTCTCCTGTACCTGCCAGTACAGCGATTCTATTTGTGAGTGTGTTTCAGCCGGTAATGGCTTTCGAAGACATCCTAACAGTGTACCCTATAGCTGCATCACCGACTTCGAACATCTAATAAAAAACATCCAGTTGTCTTTAACCTCGAGACCTGCTGCTCTGCAGTGAGGTAGTGCTGCCTCTTAATTATAAAACCTATTTTTGTCCTGAGATGGTTTTTTGTCCTTAAAACCTGAACTTGTGAAGCATCCTGTATTTTCCTGCTTTTTATTTTTTTTCTCTCGAGTCTTAACCATTCCTGAGGCATTAGAAGTTTTCACTCTGCCAGCAGAATACGGATGCTTCATCTGCCCAATCAGCCGTGAGTGAAACGAAAGTGACACTTGATCTTCTAGTACATGTATTTCCTCTATTCTTTTAATCTGGCCATGATTTCATATACAGTCTTTTGGTGTTGGTAATGGAAGACAATACAGCCAAGCTTGCTTTACCCAAATTCATCTCTCAACTCGAATATGCAATATTCCATGAACATATTTTATCAGATTAATATCAGTTATTTGTATGCTCTGAGTGTATACTCTAAGATGAATATCCAGGGGTTTTAGCACCACAACCACATTTCATGACTGAAATTTCATTCAACAGCTGCAATGTTATTCGTCTGCTCTGATTGCCATGACTTGCTGAAGTGCCCTCAAATCATCTGCATGCCCTTGATACAGATAAGTCAAAGCTGCAAAAAATAACTCAAGTACCGGACAATATTCTGTACTTGGAAAAAGTGTTTTATTGTTTTCTGTTCTTTAGGTGGAATTGTTTATAAAATGTTAGTTCATCAGTGCGTGATTACCACAATTATTACAAAGCTAATTAAAGTTGGATGATGTTCTGATGGATGAGAGACTTCAAATGTAAAAAAAAAAAATCTTGGTTGAAGACTAGACATGGTGTTTTTTGTTTGAGTGAGAAAATTAAAAAAGGGACGTACTATGTGCTAACACTAAGAAACAGTGAGAGTGGAATTTGCTTTAATACTTAAGAGTTTGCAACCCTTTGTAACTTAAGGACCACCTTCCAAAACCAATGAGAAAAAAAACACATCTCGGGTGCTTTGTGTTTAAGTGCTTCTGGAACTTCGATGGTTTTATTGCCTCATTTGACAGGATTTCACCACATTCAGCAAACTGTCACTGTCATTATGAATCCGAATGTAATGTATTCAGGCCCATATTTCTTCTGCACACACTTTAGAGCTTTTACGGGCTTTTTGGTTTCAGAAACCAAACCATTTTATTTCACTGCATCCAAGAGAACGTTAGCTAACATACCACTGTGAGAATACATACACATTTACATTAGAACTTAGGAAGTTACCAATATCAAGCCTCGGTCATGAGGAGGGCTGCGTGGTGGAGGAAAGTGAAGCAATAACATGTGTTGGCATTAGGAATAAGAGTACTAGTGAGAGCTGACAGTTTATAAAAGCTGCCAAGTACACTCTGGAAGCTGAACAAATTATGCAACAATGAGCCAATAATACTTTTATTAATACTATAATAATATTATAATATTATAACTGGTCACTGCTAACCCTTCTGTTGGCCTAAAAAGGATGTAGACAGTCAAGTGCCATCTCCAGGTACGCCAAGTACTTAATTTAAAAACAATTAATGATGAGCTTTACCAGGATATGATTATAAATCAATCATATTCAAAGTGAGCATGACAATTCATTATTGACCTTGGGAGCTCCATAACTCAAGGTCCACTTACTTGCCTGTTGTTGAGCTTTAGACTGTAACGTTTCCATTATTCTGAGCACTTTTAGGAAGGACTGTTTTATTATGAATCTTGACCAGTGTTACTTAAAACAGTGGCTACATTTGATCAAGGAGTCCCAGTAAGCCACAGTCGGTGTGATAGTAAGCCAGCAATACCAGGACCATGAAAATGAAGCAGCAAAATGGAATTCAGCCATCATAAATGTTATTTACACCTGTACCTTCTTTGACATGTAAAAACGTATCTTGTAAAATGCTTTTGGTCCCACGTATACACTGGCTAAATTATCTATGCACTAATTCTCAGAATGGTTTTGACCTAAAACACACTTTAAAACAGATCAGTGGTCAATCTTAAACTTTATGATTTATTAATGGAACACAGCTCCGCTTACACTGAGCCTTCACCTACCAATGAAAATATATTCACCCACCAGCAGCTTTAACAAGAGTCAATGCCCTTTTTTATGTCATGTTAGAAAAGCTGGTTGTGACGTGGCTTATGCTTATGGAAATGTATACATCAGTTAGTGCCATTCGTGCAACATGATCGGCTGAGAGACTTTCCACCGAGCGACAAAACCTCACTACAATGGCACTTGTAACCTAGCAACAAGACCTCACTGCAAAAATATAAGTCTGCTTTGTGTATATTGTTGAAGACATCAGACACAGGTAACCTAGCAACATGTCAAAATCTGTTGAATGTCACATGAATGTCTGAAAGAAATGGAAGGATCAGAGAGCACAACATTTAATATTTTCCATGCGATGACCTTTGAAGAAAAGCCCTGATAAAGAGACAGTGCCTGACCCTGATCTCACTTTGTTGAAAAGGAGAAATGAAATATAAGCAATGAAACAAGTGGCCATGGGTGGCATGAAGGAGAAAAACTGCTGAAAAAGCCTGGAATACTGTTAAAGCAAACTCTGCTTTTTTTCATGGTGATTGTGCTGCTGACATTAAATAAAACACTGAAAACAAAAGTGCTGCAATAATGCACCAAAGGTCAAGCATGGCCACTGACGGCAGCACACCATTGTCAGCACCTCACTGTAAAGCACTCTCTCTGGTATTATTGTGTTATTAGTTAGTTTGGAGGTTAATTGAATGTATCTGTTGTAGTTTCTGCTGTTATTAGTATAATTGCATTTTGGAGTAATGATTCAGATGCACTGCAATGTCTTAAAGGACATTGTCTGCTTCCTGTTTCCATATTTCCCACAAATATGAATCAGGAAAAAATAAGACCACAGTTTTTTTTTCAGGAGAGGATGAGCATTTGTCATTTGGAAATATTCTGAATTAGAGAGAACTATTCACAACAACGATGTAGTTAGTCCAAATGTATTTGAGGAGGAGGGCTACCTGAGGAAGTGGAATTCAGCTCTGTATGTAAAACTGGATCCTCCAGGGAAAGTGGAGAAAGGGGCAGTCCTTGGCCCAGACCCTTGTCATCAATACTCAGAATTGGGCAATCCATAACATAAGGTGTAAAAGATGATTCCATGAAGGTTTGGGTTTTTATCAAAGTTAAGGGCAGAAAATCAATAAAATCTATTTATCCACGATGCATCTTAGATTTCCAACTCTTATGGTCCTAGTTAGTCTGATTTTTCTGTTCAACAGCACAATAAGACCAAAATACACCTGTTGGAATGTGAGAGGTTCCAAAAACAAATGAGACAGCAATATGTTTTAACACAATAGTGTGTTTTTACAGGGTTCTCATAATTTACCTCTTTACGAGATGCTTGTAATGAGTATCTGCTCTAATTAGCTAAATTACTGTTGCCCATTTGAAAATGTCTTTATTTTGGCCAGTTACAGTTCCTGACATCTAAAATAAATCTTGCTGAAAACTCATAAGGATACAAGTACAATCAAGTACAAAGTTTCAGTCAAGTGTAAAAAAAATACCTCTTTTAAAATGATCTCGGATGAACGGCGCGGTGGTGATTTTTGTGGATGAAATAGAAAAAGTAAATAAAGTCGTTGAGAGCGGTGTCGTGATTAACGATGCGTTCGTACCGGTGGTGCCTCTGACTACACCGGCTAAGAGGGTGATGGTGTCCAACACGCCGCCCTTCATCAGCGATGCTTTACTGAGGTTTGGGAAGGTGGTCTCCCCGATCAGAAAGCTGTCGTCGGGCTGCAAGTCGCCGCTGCTGCGGCACGTTGTGTCTCACAGACGACAAGTCAGCATGATCCTGAACCGGAAGGATGAGGAACTGAACCTTGCGTTTAAAGTACATGTTGATAACTTTGAATATGTCGTGTTTGTAACATCTGAAACGTCCAAGTGCTTTGGTTGTGGAAGAGAGGGCCATGTCATAAGAGCCTGTCCTGCCAGAGAGGCTGC
>JAVQJD010026242.1:0-24942 GCA_036023655.1 Nannoperca australis | reverse complement strand
CCTCTAATTTCTACTGTTTATTATTCTTTTTTCAATAACTTTATTGAGCATTGTAACTGTATCAAAAAGCAATTTCCCTTCTGGGATTAATAAAGTATTTCTGATTCTGATTCTGATTCTATCTGAAATCATAACAGATGGAAAACCTGGAGACACATGGAGATATGACTGTCATACAGATGATTTGATGGGAGCTATTAGTATTCACTGCTCTACTATAGCTGTTCCTCATTACCTCGTCACATGCAAGGTGAAAAGGTTTGGCTGTAGGGTCTCAGGAGTTTGGAAAAAGAAGAGTAAACCAAGCCTTACTTAATAGTTAAACTTAATAGTTTGGTCATGACACAATACACAATGCATCATGAATTATAAACCAAAGTCTCATGGGAGCAGTCATTTCTTCCTCTGTTTAGAAATGTAGTGCAAAGAGAGTGCTTTCTTTCTTAAACTTATCCCTAATCCATTATGTTGAACTCATCATGCAGAGCTTCCAGTTCATACTACCAAAGGGGAACAGATAGGGAGAGAATTCCTTCTGAATTCTTTCAGATACCCCTTAAGTTTCATATTTTTTTGCAACTTGAGTTTCTTCCAAAACAAACCGATTGAGAATCACATGAAGACAGCACAGAGCTTCACTATGGACAGTCCAGATGTATGTCAGTGGCTTATCCTTTACTTGCTCTTTCTCTCTCACACACACACACACAACATCATCTTTAAAAATTGCGTGAACTTTAAAGTCACTGTCGCTGTTGTTCTCTCCTCCTCCCTCCTTCAACCTGTCATCTCTATCAATCTCTCTCTATACTCACACTGACAGGTCGCCTCCTCAGTGCTTTATACCTCCTTCCCACCAGTTCCCCAGCTCTGTCTGGGGAGGTGGCTTCACATCATCACCTCGACATCCCTCTACGTCCCACTCTTCTTCTCTCTGCATCCTCTCCTCCTCCTCGCCACACCCTGTTGTTCCAACTTTAAAAGCCTGGGTGTGAAGAGAAGACTTAACAGGAGCCTAAGCCAAAGTGACAGTTTGGTGTCACTGCCAGGCATGAAGTCCGTCTGAGAAATGTCAAACTGTTATATGTGAAGGAGGTTACCGGTGGGCTGAGTGTGAACATAATGGATGACTGGCTTCAGGCGCCGTCTGCGAGCTGCTGAGCTGTCCGTCTCAAATGCTGCCCGGCGTGTTGGCCTGAATTAGATTCAAAAGTTGAGACACTGAGACGGCATTGAGATGGCTTAGAAATGTTATTTTAACTTTCTCCTTTTATTTGGTTCAGCTGCACCTCTGCATTCTGGGTGAAACTGAAAACTGTAGTCCAAGCATGAGTCACAGTGGAATGATTTCTTTGCTCAGACATGTGATCAGAAAAATAAGGTGCTGCAATTTTTTTATTTTATTAAATGTTTATCAAGTGTGACTAGTTCATTAATCAATTATTCACTAATGCTTTATAGATCAGTCATATGCCCTTACTTAAACAACCTTAGATTTCCAGATCATTGTCTAGTGTTTATCCATTCTATCCAGTAATAATGCCATCATTGTCACTAATGAAGGATCTTTATAACAATACATCATATATGCAGTTGTGAATGTTAAAAGAGCAACTTTTAGGGTTTTAGGCCGCTAAACCTGCACAAATAAGATAAAAAAATATATTTATGCAAATGAGCCTCATTGCAATTCACAAACACCAGCGTTGACAGTCACACACAGTGAGAGTAAAAATGTTTAGTGTCTTCAGAGAGTTGATGGTAACTCAAGTGCATTTATTAGGGGTCACGCCCAGACCTTCCAGTGATCATGGCAGCAGTGATTGTAGCCAGGCGAAGGCAACGTCATGCCAGGCGTATCTGGAAGGAGAATATTCTCCTCCTATCTGATTGCCTTAAAATGTCAGTTTCTCCTTCTCTCTGCCAGTGTCCTGCTTACTGTGTTCTTGGTGCAAAGCCACCATTTTAAGCTGATTTTGGCACATGGACAATTACAATCAGGAGAAAAACAAGGGCAAATTGCAGCGTGTTAGCACTGTGATATCATTGGTCTATATCTTTTGTGAATCGGACCTTGAGACAGGGCAGATAGCGGTTGCAAGTGATGAACAATTCATGGTGCAATCAGTGGCCACAATCCATTCTTTGTGAATTAGTCCGCCACTGTTTTGCTGCTCTCATTTCATAAATGTTCTGGTTCTGTTGCCTAACAACCAAACAAGGACAAACCATGATTTGATTGTGGATCATACTAACAATACTATAACAAATATACATATACATTGGATGAGCCACATTTTTCTTAACCTGCTAGGCACCTAGAGGACCAGGATCAGGCAAGGACGAAGAGAAAAAATAACCATTAGCCATAATATGGTTTGTGGTCAGAGGAGAGCCAGAGGAGAAGTCGGAGGGTGTCCTGGTAAGTGAACAGTGTTAGCTAATGAACGCTGAGTTGTTTCACTTAATGATGTTTGCTAACATATATCAGTACCAAAACTAGTGGTGATACTGATGTTGATGTATCCACAACAGACACTAATGTGTTTCCTGAGCTTCACACACAACCATGGTTTCATTATAGATGCCGCAGTGACGCTCCCTCTTTTCCCCTGTACAAAACACACTCAGGCCAGCGCTCTTTGTTTTCTTTTTAGCAAAACTGCATGCTCAATATCCTGACTGGATAGAACATGTGCAGCTCTATACAAACAGAATAATTCCCCATGCTGAAAATAAAATATGGTAAAATGCAAATTCAAATTAGACCAACTTTCCAGTCTCTCAGTCCCTACCACCTGCTGCAGCACATGTGACATAATCTAATGCAATCTTAAAGAAAAAGCTTTTTCCAAGCCATCAAAATGTCTGCAATTTCCTCTGAATTTCTGCTAATATGGCATGTAAAGCAATAACAACAAAAATCCTATATTTCAAAGCACGCTTTCAATAAAACCTGAAGTAAATTTTCTGCTTGTAGTTTCCTTCTACAGCCAAAAAGCTGCTATTAATGACTTATAACGGATCTATGAAGCATTAGTACATGCTTCATTAACCATTAATAAAGTCAATAGTTACAACTTATAGAGCCTTTACAAATGCTGCCTTAGTAGAAAGTCATGTTGAAAAGGACAATATAAAGAAGCTATTGGTTGGCTGTTGTCAGGAAGGAAGTAGACAACATTCAGAGGGTGGTTTATTTTTAATAAAAAGCAATTATTGGCCTAATGTGTTGCCAATAGATATATTGATTTAGCCTTGGCATACCTCAGCACAAGGCAAATGTTTGCTGTTGCAGCTTTTTAGATGCTCAAATAAGAAAAGCAAAAGTAAAAGTCCTCCTGCAGATAACAGTGTGCAGCAGCCACAGTGATATGTCGAGAGGCTCAAACACACATACATGCAATGGACATGAAAAGGCCTGTAAGGTCATCACCACTGACAGATGAGGGGGTGTGGGGTTTTGACATCCACTTGGAAGGCAAACATTGCACACACACACACACACACACATATGTAGCTGATATTTAACCTCACAAAAAAAACACCATCTATGTGTGTTGTCATGCATGTGTGTGTGTGTTTGCATGCCCGGTCCCAATTATATTTAGTTTTGCTGTGTCGTCTTGTCGACGGATTTATCTGAGCGCATCACCCAGATAAAGACACACACACAGACACACACACACACACACACATGCGCAATGTGATAAAATAATAAGCACTCGATTCCCCTGTGGCACACAGATAGCTGGTAACTAACGAGGGGCATGTGGAGAGCTGACACACACACACACAGATGCACACACAGATAAGGAAAAAGAAGAGTGAAGGGAGAAGGAGGGCAGACGATATTCAGAAACAAAGTCAAAGAGGAAAGTTTTAGCCTGGTTGATGCTAAAATACTCAGAAAGTGGTAACAACACTGGAACCCTCGATACCAAACCATCTCCAATCTTCCATTTTTAAATACATTTTTTAGAAAAAACGGGCCAAACTCAATTAAACAATTTTATTAACTCAAAACGACAATGTCAATAACAGGATACATCTAGATGACAATAAACCTTCAGTGTTGGTAATACTTGATCTGAGCGCTAGTTTTTATACAAAATTGTTTTAAATAGACTGAGGAATCACATTGGACTGTTGGGTAGTGTTTTTAACTGGTACTGTAACTGATAACTTCTCCAAAACCACCAAAATAACCAGTGATGTTCCCCAAGGATCGATTTTGGGGCCACTTCTTTTTAATCTACATATGTTACCTCTCAGTGATCTTTCCATAGTTACGCTGAAGACACACAGCTGTATGTGGCTGGCTCCTGATGACATAGAACCAATTGGTATCCTATTTTAGATATTAATGTCTGGATGTCACAAAACTTTTTTACAGTTCAACCAGGATAAAAGTGACATGTTAGTCGTTGTAAAGCTCAGAGAGAGAAACTGGTCACAAAATTAAATTCCCTTGGACTTACCCCAAGTCAATGTGTGGTCTATGACTCAGATTTAAACTGTAAGGCTCACATGGGGTTTGTGATCAAATCTGCTTTTTATCACCTTAAAAATATTGTTCAAGTGCAACCATTTCTCTCTCGGAGTGACACAGAGAAACTAATACACACTTTTATATCGAGCAGGCTGGACTACTGTAATTCTCTCCTATCTGGTCTACTCAAAAACGTTATAAATCAGCTGTAGCTAATTCAGAGCTCTGCAGCTCGAGTGTGGTCCAGGACCAGAAGGAGAGAAAACATTACGCTTGTATTAAAGTCCTTACATTGGCTGCCTGCCAGTTTACATATTAATTTTTTTATTATTTTAATTGTTTTTAAAGCACTTCACGGTCTTCCACCAGCATATATGTCTCACATGCTTACGATGTATGAACCAGCCCCTCAGGTCCTCTGGCACGAGTCTCCTAGTTGTTCCAAATTGCAGGTAGCTTTTATATTCAGAGCCGCAGGAACAATCTGCCTGAGGATCATAGGGCAGCTGGAAGTGTGGAAGTTTTTAACATAAATTTAAAACCTGTTTGGCTTTTGATTAAACATTTTTACTTTGTTTTACTTAACTACGTTTACGTATTTATGTGGTAAAATCCTATTCCATTTTATTTTCAAATCATATCCCATGCAGGGCTCACTCTCCATGGTGTGAGTCTCACCAAGACCATGGTCCCTCCCACCGAGACTTCTCAAAGACGCCCCTCCAGCACAGAGCACAGCGCCCCAGGCTTCAGGGAAGGCTGCAACGCTGTCCAGCAGCAGGAAGAGAGGCCAGTACATCACACACACACACACACACACACACACACACACACACACACACCACTGTACCCCGTCAAAAGTTATTTCCCACTGTTTGTCATCATGCCTTTTTGCCACTCGTCATTACGAGCGCCATGACATCGAACATAATGAGCCTGAAGCTCCGTGTGGAGCCGGGACGTGTTGTTGTGTACTATACACAGCTGTTGGACATTTATCACAAGTTGCAGGATTTTCCCCCACTGAATCTTTCACCATCTGAAGGGACGTGTACTGCTTTTGTAGCTTAGCCAATACAAATGTGCCCTCTCCCTGAATTGACCTGTGATTGGCTAAAGTCTGCCATCATGGGCTAGATTTTCTGAAGCCTGTAAACAGAGCTGGGGGAGGGGGGCTGCAATAATGGCATTTTTGCCCAATGACTCCAAAAGAAAACTGCCAGGCCAACCTTGGTTAATGCCTTTTGACGCTGATAATTGTTACATTGTGAACAACAAATCCATGTTGAAGTCATAGAAATAAACAAATTAAATCTTGTTGGCCAAAAGAAAATCCACTGGTCACCATTTTCTAGATTTTGTGTAGATAAGATCTTGTGTGTTCATAGTATCAATCATCATAGCATGCTACTTTTGCTGTAACAAGCCCAATTCATTATAAATTCAGATTAGTGTCAACCAGTCACAAAACTATAGAAACATACCCTTTACATCACAATTGTAATGCCTTGACAACCATAATGGACAATACAATTGCCATTTAGTTCACTTAACTTGCCAACCATTTTTTCAAGGTTTGGTTAATTGAAATCATAAAATAACCTCACTTGTTTCTTATGGTGTGTAGCCACACAGCTCATTTCGGTATTGGTTGTTCAGGTTTAGAGATATATGTCTCTGAGATTTTTACAACCACCCTTATGCAATTCATCTATGCACTCATCTATTTCCAGAAATGTTCCTGTTACTCTGGATAATTCCAAGAACACACCACCAACATTCCTTACATGGCCTGTTTCACTGATAGACTTGTGCACAGCTTCATGCAAAATAACTACTCATAAACATCCCAAAGATGTAAGTTATGTGTGCAAAATGTGTGCAAGCTAAATGTATTATAAAGCCCAAGTGCAGGAAGGTATGCATCATATGTTCCTATGAGTGATCTTGTAGTTTGAGAGAGTGTTGTTTAGAAAGACTTATTTTCCTTTTATTCACTTCTCCAAGTCACATGCAATTTCCCCAGCCAAGACAGCGGCAAGGACAAAAAACAACACGGGTCTTCTGTATCGGACGTTATAATCGAACCATAATGCACTTTGTCATTGCCTGCACCCTCCCTGATCCTACCTGAGCATTTTAGCTGGAGCCAAAAAGGAACAAATTGACAAAGCTGAGGGGAATATGAAGTATCACTGTGTGTCTGTGCCATGGAGAAAATTGGCAATTTTCAAGGCTCCGATTCGGGAGACAAAGTGACGCATGTGTGCAGCAGATGTATTTTTTTTAAAATGCAGATCAGGGTAGATAGGAGGAAATAAGCTGGGAAATCCTTTCCAATAGATGTACAGTCGTGCAGAACGGGCCACAGTAATGTCTTATATTGTCTGAGCCCGATATGACAGACTTTCCATTATCATGAGGCAGACGCATTCAAATGCCATTTCAAAAATAAAATAACATCTATTTGACACTATGCAAGGTAGTGAAGCAGGTGTTCAGGCAGTCTTCACCTGTTTGTCTGAAAACAGACAGACAGCTTGGCAACTGACTGACTGGCCGTGTTGTGGGCTGTCAGTGTAACATTTAAACGTCGCTTTGATACTTGCTGTAAAACCAACTGGGACAGATGAAAGTGAAATTTGACTTTGACCCTGGCCAACATATTCTATCAGAATTAGAATCGGGTTAATTGACAATTAGGTTTCACACACGAGGAATTTGCTTTGGTAATTTGATGCGTAACAATAAATATAGTATGAGAAAATAAAAAATATTTAAAAACAAATACTACAATGGTCAAGGAATATAAATAAAAAGTAGAAAACCTTACAATACAAAAAATATTATAAAACTATGTACTATATCTGTTTTTAGGATGACAGAGCTTTACACTGTGAAATATAAAGAATATGTGCAATGTGAAGAGAAAATAGTCCAAAAGATGTATGGAGCTAATCAATCTCACTAACATTCCTCTAACATCCATACTTTCATCTGTGTGTATGTTTGTCTGGTCCCAATAAACCATAGTTATACTGAGTGGAGAACAGCATCGTTCATTGTTAAAACAAAACATTTTACCCCTTTTTCAACAAGCACACATGGCCCCTCCTTTCTATAATGCCCACATTATTGATTGTAGTGACAAATATCAAGACTGTCAAAACTTACAGCAACAGGTAATCCTGTAACTTTTATTAGAGAGGAGTCCCCCAGTACTGTACAGAGTCACACAGTACTGTAGGAAGTGCTCATGTCACAGATGGGACAAAGCAAGAGCTAACAACATGGGCCTCCCAGTTGTTGTCTCACCTAAATGTCTATATGTATAATCAAACAGTTTGGTTGCTGTAAGTCTTACGATAGAGAGATCCATTAATAATGCCATTCCAAAGTGAGAGACGGCGGACAAAATCCACAGGGTTTTTCTTTTGCAAAATTACATTTTTAAGTTAAACGTGTGCTAAGTTAAGCTTAAGCTCTATAAGCTTTAGCAGTCTGACTATTTTTCAAAGCTGTGGTGGTGGAATGGCAACACAAACAGAACATTTTGTGCAAAGAAGACTGTAACTTTGCATATTATCCATTTGATTTGGAAGTCAGACTCCTAAAGACTTCGGATTAGCTTCAGATTAACTTTAGAAGGCATTTCAGAATCAGAGTTAGGAAGAGTTAGTATGCATATGTCTTTAACTGCCTGTATGCTTGTCAAACTTCATAAACTATCTTTATGTACTACTATCAAATGTACACTTCGTGTTACAATTTTGACCAAGTTACTACAATTACAAATCAAAAAACTATATTCAGATATACAGTAAATACTGGTGCCAAAATTAATTTTTATTTAAATATGTCTCCAAAGAATGAGAAACTCATGGATTAGGACCTTCCAAGGGTCTGTAGAAGTGACTTGATCCCTAGTCCCAGGTATTTAGCTCTGACACTGTTTCTTCTGCCATCTCCTCTGCCTGCTCTGTATCTATATGCCGGGGAGCCATATCTTATTCCTGGCTTGCCCTGGGTGTCATAGCAAGTACAGCCTGGCAAATTTATCAATTTATATTCTGAGTCGCTTGCAGTCAAAAGAAGAGGAGTCCAGAAGAAAAAGATCAATTTTCCAGTTTTAGATCTTGCCTTTCATCACTTCTGTGTCTGTCTCTCATTCACCCAGAGTTTCTGTTCTCCCCCTCTCTTGCCATGGAATTGGGGAAAGTTAAGTGAAAAATTGAGAAAGAGAAGATAGAAAATGGGAAAAATAATAGAGAAGCAAGTTCTGAATGAGGGAATTGGCTTGAGTGTGGATGAGAGAGCGTGTATATGTGTGAGGAAGAAACAGTAGAAAACAGTAGTGACAATGTATATGAAAATCTATTTTGTAACAATACCAGCGTTAGATATATTGCCACATACTGTGTCTTTGGTAAAGTAATCATTTACAACTCTTTCATCCTCTTTGGTGCTCTCGATCACTGATATAAAATGAAATATTTGAAGCTTATGAAAACACAAGTGGGCTACAGTTTCTCTGGGAAAATCCTCTACTGCAGAACAAATGCTGAGTTCTATGAGCAGCATGCAGTAGCAGTCTGTCTACAGTATGTTTTTATGCTTACAGCTAAAATAAAAAGTTAATAATTTACATGTCTGATATTTGATGAAATAAGTCTTCAAAGGGAAACTCCTGCAGCTTTACACACAGTTCAGCTGGTTGACTCAAAAAACGTATGTGTGTCCCGCTCTGAAACATTTAAATCCTATCATAAATGTGACTAATGTAGTTAATGAATAAAGTACCTGGTCTGGGGACGAGGCATTCATTAGCTGCAACTGTATTTCTGCGCGCTACCTCAACACTTAGATTCCCTTTGAAGTTTATGGATTTATTCTACATGTTCCCTATTAAGTATAGTAGGAACTGAAGTGCAGAGAAGTGCGCTGCGAGACTGGCTGTGGGTAGTTATAGTAGTTGACAACCATAACACACACACGCACACAATAAATACACAGTGACATAGAGACAGTGAGGTCTGTATATGGAGAGACAGCACGCACCCAGTTTTAGTGCAGTACCATATATTATTTGTTGACAATGCAAGTCAATTTTTCTGCTACTCTTTTATTGTTCACTTATTTATCACTCCACCCCCCTCTCATTTTCCACTGCTACACCTACTTCAGCAACACACACACACATGCACATGGAGGCAGACACACATCACCAGAGCAACCGCAGAGTTATAACACTCACCACTCCTTGGCCTCCAGCATAATTCATCCATCGCTTCTTCATTGCCCCCCTATAAACTCTCATTCTTGCAATCTTATAACACACTAATAATAATATTAAAGTGATTGCATTACAGTGTTTTGCTGCATTTACACCTTGTATTTCCATGTGTTTTTCCTTGTCCAGATGGGATATCCAGATACAGATTGTATGTTAATGACAGGTGTAAATGAGGTCTACAAGGCCCTTTTGCACATTCCTGTTGAATTTCCATTGTTTCTGAAGAAGCATGAAGATGAGCCAAATTATGCCCCAAAAATGCCAATATGTACATTGAAACTCATTCATTGTTAATTGTGATCATTAAAAGATCTCTTCCTAACTTTCTTCAAATGGAAGTGATGGGGTACCCAATCCAGTCCTTGTTACATGCAAAAGTACACTGTAAAGCTATTAAAGTTATTAAATAAAATCAAGTGGGTGTCCTCCAAAGTTACACTCCTTTTAATATCCCAAAAGCAAACACTGTTTAACTGTACATATATGCACCTGACTATTGTTTCTAAGACAGACTCTGTGAACTAACTTTCAGGACTGTAAACTCCCACGCTCACAGTAGTTCCTGGGTCACCAGAAAGTAGCCGGAGCAGGGAGTTTTGAGTCCAGGAACTATGGCAAAGGAACTTAATTAAGATCTTTCCTCAGATCTAACCCCTGAGGTCCTCACTTCTTAAAAATGTTCCTGGTTCCTAAAATACTACCTGTAGTGGAAACAGGCTACAAGATGGCAAGGAGAGGGAGAAGGAGCCATGGAGGAGGTAAAATGCTAGGGACAAGATGAACAAGAAAAAGAGATTACAAAAAGAAAAATTATTGAGACATGGGAAAACAATTTGATGGATGTTGCAGGTGGAAAGCTGAATAGAAGAAGAGAGAAGTAGGAAATAAATGACTTACCCATTGATAATGGATGGATGATGGATGGATAAAGGAATAGTTAGACAATGTGAATGAAAGATTCAGAGTTAAAGGGATGGATGGATAAAGGAATGAAGCAGCACCACACCGCACCAAGCTAGTACAGTTGGTAGATGGATGAACGGGCCTATAGTATATTGGCTTTTTATTAAAAATCCAATATCTGGCTGGTGTGTTTTGTCTGTGTGAAAGTTCTCGGAACATAGACCTACTAGGTGGTGTCAAAAATGTAATCTCGTGGAGCTAAACTTGGCTCGCTTTAATCAGAAAGGGACATTATAAAGGGATTAGCAACAGTCATATTTATTTTTAGACACTGCTTTTAAACAAGTAGGCCAGTTAAAGTGTTACGTCAAAGCTTCTATTGCTTTTCTCTGGCAGTGGCTGCATCTGCATGGCATGCAAATGCTGATTCAAATGATCTTTAATGACAAATCAATTCATATATTTCATGACACATTGTGTGACATATAAAAACCTGAAAAACATTGATTTTATGCTTTTCTCCTTTCCCCTTCTGTTCTCCATGGATGTTATCTCTTCTCTGGTCTACTTCAACTGCTTTGAAATATTAACCAAACACTAGACTGCAGCATACACAGCTCTAAAATTCAAAGACAAGCCCAGGGCAGCATTTACATCTCTGCAAAACCTACATCATGTATAGTTCAGAAGCCAGTCGCCAACCACCCCCCCAGATAGAAATGTGAGTCAATGACTCTGGCTCATTGCCTATTGATCAGAATTGGTGGAACCAGGTCAGGTCAATCCATTTAGACCCGGCCTGTGAAGGTCCGAGAGCAGCAGCGCTGATGCCTGTGGGCCTCTGTCGTGGCACAGGAGGACAAACACAAGAGCCCAGCTGGACAGAGCATATGGGTCAATAGCTGCGATCAATGCTAGGTCAAAGATGATCACAGCTAATGTTATGCTATAATCTGAATAGACTGTGGAAATATCATTTATCATGCTCTGTAGAGATCTGTAGCAGTAGCATTGTGGATGGAATATACTGTCAGACACAGAGTTTACACAGTAGAAAGAATTGCAACAGTGGAGCTTGCAGGACAACTGCATTTTCAAGGTGAATGTAAAGACAGAAACAAGGCCAGTTGAAACTTCTAGGTAGCCCTGAGGCTAAAATGAGCTGTTGGGCCCCATTCCATTCCTTCAATTCTCTGTGCAAGGTGTATGTACCCTGTCACCCCCAAATACCCACCAATCACTGTGGACACAACAGAGTACAAATGGCAGCTTACATACTGTAAAGTTTGCCCAGATCCCCAGATACCAATCAGTGCTAATACTGTTGGAATATTATAGCTGCACAAACTAAAGTTTTCATATCACCAATGGATCAAAGGACTATCTGTAATGTGAACTGTATTGCTTGTAGTGATGAACCAACAGAGGCTTATCACCCAATCCTATAGCTCCCCCAGCTCTATGGAACTTTAGCATCTTTCAGCTCATTGTTTTTGGTTTAACTGTGCTGTTGTGGTTCACTCTCACCACCCTCATCATTCTCATTTCCAGCTGCAGCAGCCAGCTGTTTACAATGAAAACACTGATAAACCTGCGTCCAGCACCAAAAAAATGTCAGTCAGACAAAGTTGGCAACTAGCTAGTTTACATAGTGGAGCATTTAGCAGAAAATCAGCTGGAAGTAGAGCAAATATAGGATGCAAATATAGGACATATCTTACCTAACACAGTGTTACTCTGTGTCTGCTGGATATGTAAATAGGCAACTTTGCACATCAATATCATTAAAACATGATAATATGTAAATTTTATGTTCACAGCTTTTTCCGTTAGCAGCTAGCTTGTGAAAATAATGGATCATTTAGCAACTATGGAGCTAGATGGTTTTCTAAGGAGTTGGTAGAGACCAAAACAGAGATAAAAGTGCCAAAAACCTAAATCCAAAATCCTGAAAATGCAAAGTTGCCCCGTGTTTGCTGCATGTGCGCATAGGGAACTCTTTGCTAGCACTTTTGAACTTTAACCATGCCAGTGTGCTGGTGTCACAATGCAGTCATTTAATTTACTTCCACATGGTAACATTGTTATTACTAATCCATGCACTTATAAACAATGGATCTCAAGACCCAGTGAAATAAACAATTATATTTTCAACTAACACATTTTCCATAGTAATAATCTATGTGTTAACAGACTTTTAATTTTTTTTTTTTATGCGTTAATCAAAACACTACCTTTTTACAGTATTTGGTATTCATTCTCCTGGCACACACCCTATGCACCTTCCCTACATGCTGTTTCATCCAGAAACATATATCAGAAATAATATGGCAATGAAATGCATTGAGGTCTGTTAGCATGGGTTTTCTTCTATGGCTAATGCCTTTTCATAGCTATGTCTCGGTCAGTGAGCAAGACTGGACTAATATCTGCTATTCTATGTGTAACAAACATAGTGCTGATACAGGGAGTACTGATAAGCTGCGAAAGATACAGGGAGAGCACAAAATCTAGTGTGTCATAACATAAAGAAAACCTAGTTCCTGACCTGGTGCCTCCTGCCTCACATGTATTATGTCTGTCTCACACTGTGTCTGATGTCTAGTTTTACAACTCCCAGAGAAACTACATGAACTGTGTGCATTCCTATAAGTGTATACGTTTGAGTAATGTCCAATATAGAACCTTTCACTGTGACTCATGATGATATGAACTATTCTGTCTTTTTGAAATCAGTTGCTTCCTGACTTTCTGATTGAGCATTATGCCCTAACACCTGTCTTCCAGATGCTCCATATGATTCATGTAGACTCAGAAGTAGAACACTGTTTTTATATGATTGTGTGGGAGGACTGAACCTCTGTAGTGGAACCCAAAATTGATAACCCTCCAGCAGGTATTAGTGTTAGCTTCTGTGGTCAAACTTAGCCTCCGACAGTCCTCAGTTCAAGGTTGCACAATCCGTATGCTCCAGTCTCCTTATCAGCTTGTGTGCAGGTCCCGGATCAGTGTCTGGGCAAAGGATAAAAAAAAGACGGCTTCTCTACGGAACAGATGACATGGCTGCAGGGATAAAGGGAAGGAAGAGGAAGAGGAAACAACAGGGGAATGGCTGGTTCTCATGTGGCTATACTGTGGTTTAGATGGCATAGCTTTCAGCAGTGCAACACATGCTTTTCCGTGTCAAGCTGTGTCTAAAGGTCACTTTGTGTATGTGTTTTATTTTAGTTTCAAAAGGAAGGAAAACCTACAATGTTTGCTGATGCCCTAAAGCTCAACTCAGCTCGTCGGCGACATTAGTATGGGGTCCATATACACAAGAGACTAGCTTAACTTCGTATTGTGTTTTCACACAGGCAAGTTTCTCAAAAGGAATATGGGAAAACACTTGGTTAAACCCCCCGAGGCTGAGAGCAAAGTGCTCCACCAAAGTATGGAATTATTGATGATTAATCACACAGACAGCAGCCAGGGTGGACACATCGCGGTTGGTATATCTTAAGTGTCAGCAAGTCCAAAATGGCCTTGAAATGGGAGAAGCGTAAATGAAAAAAAGACTTCAAAATGGAAGAGGAGTTTTTGAAAGACTGGTTTGAAAAATTGGTGACAGCTTGTGCCAAATTAATTGTCCGACAATGACATTGACAGATATCTGTGTAATCCTGCTTTCACACCAAACATGTAGTGCGACATAGCACAGGGACATCTCCTGAGCAGCTGCATGAGTCATAACATTGCATTCTGGTTTTATCCAGCCAAAGTTCACCTACAATGAAATCCAACCCCACATACACTGACAGACGTTCAATAGTATGCTGGCATTAATAGGGGCATGACATTACAATGACACCAAATTCACTGTAGAAAAGAAATGTGGTAAGGCAATTTTGGGCATCTTAGAATTCCTACCGGCACTTGAATCAAACAACTTTAACCATAGGTACTGTAGTTGCCATAAATGAGAATTCTAGTTTTGGGTTCTGGGTTTTGCAATCTATCGTCCAATAGTTCTTGTCTGGCAATAGGGTTGCATCCTATAGTTAGTTGTTTTATAGGATTTGTAGATTTTGCTATGATGTAAAACTAGTATTAGAATTGATTTGAGTTTAAACCAAGTTAAACAGAAGTAGAAGAGTTACTTCTCCTTCTGTTGAACTGCTTGTAACATAATTTAGTTCATAATTACTTTCAAGGCCCTCTCCTCTATGATAACACTAAACAAAGAAGACGCATTTGCTTCAGAGAAAATTATCCAGTTGCCATTACAGTTCTATTTTCCTTATGGAAAGCAGGGGAAACTGTTGACAGTCAGAAAGAGACTGTAGAGAGACAGACAGCTATTTCACTGTCAATCACACGGAAGAATATGATAGTGCTTCTGAAATTACAAAAATTGTTCTTTATCATAGGGATATCATCTGAACATAATGTGACCACATCTGAATATCTTGCTTTTCTCTTTGAAACTCTTTGAACTGCCAATCACAAAAGTGCTGGCAGTATATCTGCGGTATCATTCAGTCTATTACTCTTTTTCCCATTGTACTTCTTTTTCAAACCATTTTACTCATGTCTGTGTTTACTGATCTTTTTCTCCTCACTTTGTTCTTTTCCGGCTTCTTTTTCTTTTTCATCTCAGTCGGTGACTAAAGACATTTTTGAAACTACTGTCAGATTGTTTTTGCTGCAGTCCAAGGAGTTGTTGCTTTGTGTACATTTCAAACAGAAATTGTAGTTTAGTGCATTAACTAAGGTTGTATTAGAATAGCTCCTGCTCTAGAAATGAACTTTATTCTGAAAGTCAAACTTAATCCATAATCACAGGGTGTTTAAACCACAATGCACAGTGGTTGGAGACACATCAAGACACATTTCTTGCAATAGGGTCTTATTTGTAAATTTTCAACAAAACTTACAAACAGAGAAAATGCTCCAGAGTGGGAGCCCTAAATCGACTACTGTAGGTTAAAAAAACCCCAAAGAAAGCAGCACTGCAGTGAGTGCATGTAGAGGGTGAGTGGTCTTGTCTTGGCTTACTTATCTATACAGTATGTTTCCTCTCTTTGTTCTGAGATAGAATTAATGAAGCTATTAAAACAACAACCTCTGGGACCGTGAGAGTACATAAGCAATTTCTATTAAACAGACATTACTAATCATTCTGCACCCTATTCTTGCAGATCTTGTAATTTAGCATTTTTTCCCCTTATCTCTTCTTCTGACCTCTTCACTCTATGTGTAAAAACGTGTTTAATCAATCCCCCAGACAGATTCTATCGCCTGTGGTTGATGTATCTCTCTGCTTACAGCAAATTATTTGGGTTCTGTCAGTGTTGTGCTCACTTATTAAATTAATACTAGTTTTTAACTTTATAGTCCCTTCCAGCTGGGGATTGAATCCCACGAGAGCTTTGCTTATTTCTTCCTTCTTCCATGCTCTGTGTCCTTCCAGACTTAATGACTTAATAAAGGAAAGGAGTGCCTATACGTGAGTGGTGTGCTGAAATAAACAAGGAGAATATAATGTATCATTTAATGCTAATATTCTAGAATCACAGTGGATCGTTGAAATGTGGCACCTAAGATTTTATTATGTACTGAAATACATCATAAAAATATTTTACCAGAGTGCAACTAATTATGTAGCACTCAAGAGCTGAATAGGAATGACCAGTCCAACCACAAGAGAGCATTTGGTGTCATTTAAGATCCTTTCTCGCTCTTTCAAGGGCTATCAAATTAACAGTCCACTGGACCTCATTTCTGGAGCAAAAAACACTTCCGCATGTTTAAAAAATGATTCTTTAGTTCTGACATCAGGCAGAAAGTCCTCAGCAGCATTATCTGAGGAGTTACCATGCTGACTATTGCCCAAGGACATAATTGAGGACACCAGCTCACAAGGAAGTTTGATGCCCTCTGAGCTTGACGGCACTTCTTCAGGTGATGCAATGCTGCTTAGAGAATTGCTGAGGTAGAGATGTAATGGAAGCGTCACAATGTGTTTTCAGAGCGCATGTCTTTACAAACAGCACCTGGACGGGGATCAGATCTGGATAAGCTGTTAATGGACCAACAGAAGTCTTCAACCTAAAAATACACTGGAAAATTCACTTGAAATGTAAATCTGTTTCATGAATTATATCCTTATGGTTAAGATTAGGTGAGGTTTAGGCACACAAAACATCTTGGTTAGGGGAAGATCACAGTGTAGGTTGAAATAAATACTTAGTTTTAGTTAGGGAAAATGCTTTAAATGAACAGCAGTCTCCCATGTAATAGTCCTTCTTTGTAGGTCTCTCTCAATTACCAGCATAAAAGCTACGTATGTGGTTGCGACATTGATGATTCAGCATAGATTTGTGTAAGATTTGTTGTTCTACAATTGTTAAAAAATAAATGTCTAACCTCTGCCTTTATTTTTGTTATATCTGATCCTTAGATCCTTCACATATGTAACATTAGAAAGGAAGTTTTTGGTCAAAAATCACTTTTAGCATATACGTGAACCTCCATTTAGACCACTCACTGACCAATCAACAACAAGAAAACAGACTTGTGCAAACACTTGCCCAGCTGACAGTCCTTTAGAGACGACTTAGAGATGAAAATTGCTGAGGGAGAGTGCACTGAGCCTCCAGTCTCAACATTTATTTACGACTCCATTGCTGTTGAAGAGTGTCAAGGGTCTTTGGGAGCCTTCTCCTGCAAAGGGTCTTGAGCAGATATTTAATGGAGCTCTCAATGAAGCGATGGAGAGAAAGAAAGAGAGGGTGACATTGTCTCCGTCTGAAGACTCACCTCTCTCTAATTGCCTCAAGTCCTATTGATTACCCTCAGCCCCTCACACCTTTTCCTTGTGATCCCTTCACACTGTGTGTAATCCCCTCACAGAGCTTACAGACCCACTGGTTTTCTGTTTTCTGATGTGATTAGCAGTATTGATTAAAGTGTGCTCGCGTATGTGTTTGTATGTGTGTAGGGTTACCTATCAAATATGCTCACTCATAATTTGGACGCTGTACACATGGCTGCATAATGGAAGTAGGGAATCAACGTCTCCCTTTAGCTGGAGGGATCAAAGCATTTGAACACCAATTCCGCACACAATGTGCACATAAACCTACACAGGCACAGCCAACATCTACTGCCTATCACCAAGAATACACACCTACTCTTGCAACAACAGCAGTAACACACCAATTCCAGCAAGATGCCCTGAAATTGAGCTTCCATCACTCCCCTTTTGCCAGGCCTGGAGGTATGTTTAAGTAGCAGCTTGATCCCCTGCTCATATTACCAGACATCCTACTGTCACCACACACACACTCTCAACGCCAGTCACTCTCTTGCCAACTTCCTCACTTTCTATCTGTCTCTCTTTCTCTCCCTAAGGGAAATTAAGATGACTCCATTCCCATGCAATTAAATGCCCTCATGCTGTCTGGCCCTAGTCTGTGTGTGTGTGTGTGTGTGTGTGTGTGTGTGTGTGAGAAGAAGAAGAAGAAGATGAGATGGCAGATCTCCAGACATTTGGAGTGGGGACTGGAGCAGAAAGTGGGAAAAGTGACTACATCAAATCTCCCACTATCTCTTCATCAATTGAAAGAACCCTGGACCCTGGCGATAACGCCTGCCAATTAGACAAGCCGACACAGTTGGCAATCCAGTCATATCTCAGCGTAAATCACCTACTGTACCTCTTGGCTCTCGTTTCAGTTAATCTGCTGCCTGCTTTTTGAAATTCACTGGAGTTCAGAAGGTGCCTGTTGACTGAACAACTGGAACATGTGGAGTGGTGCATGGAGCCAAAGCTTGTTGTATGTGCTTGGATGTGAAGCACGTACAACTTCCATGCAGCAGACCGGCGTTCTCATCCTGGCACAATCCAGCACGTAATGTCAACTCTAATGATGTCATTAAGGTAATCTCAGTTTTAATTTGACATGGAGTGGAACAAATTGGGAACACTGAGTTTGAAATATGATGCTTGAGAGATGCTTTCCACTTGCATTACGAGTATTGTAGGATCCAATTTTTGGGGCATGACTCACATTAGGGGTTAAAAGTCAGGATAGTTAGCTTCTTCAATTTTGACCATTTCCTAATCTATCTATGGAACGTCTCCAACTTTATGCAAGTACAATATTAAACTGTGTTGCCTAACTTTGACTATAACTTGCCATACCAACAATCGTTCTCTAATCTTAATCACACTGTAGTTGCCATGTACAGAAGTAGTACAGTGTTATTTTAGACAGGAGTGTCTTATCTAATTTTAACCAGCAGTTTGTCTTTAGTTTCAGTAGATACTTTTCTCAAATATCACATCTTTAACTAGATGTCTTGTAATTCCTACCCAGCATGTCAGTGTAAATATTCATTTAGGCCTCCAGCTCACTCTTTCAGCATCACACACTAGAGCAAAGCTTTTAGAGTAGCAACACATTTCAGCGAGCTCACGGGAAACACAATATTCAGCTTATTAATTGATTCATTTGCATACCTTTTTCTTGTTGGTTGGGCAGATGTAGAAGCTGGTCACCACGATGGTTGTCCCTGGCATCAGGTTGAGTTTGGTGTAGGTCGTGCCATAGTCGGTAGACCTGAAAGCAGTCAGACAAAAACAAGAACAAGTAGCATTTAGAAAGGAAACTTTTAGAAAAAAATGTATGGTAATTTCACTTTTGCAATGGTCTCATCAATATTACAATATCAGCAGCAAAAGGAATTATGGTAATGATTTGGAGAATAGGACTTCTAAAAACACCTTCTGCATGAACAATATATTGATAGTTCATTAGATTTTATAACTTTTCTTGGTTCTATTCCACCAAACAGCAGCTCTAAGAAAAGCCTTTTGTGTTGACAGAGGAAGATTAAATCGGCAAAAAGCCTGGGAAAAGGCGACTTGCTTATTCTCTCAAACTGCCCTTAAGGCATTATATCAGTTCTCTGTTCACCATATTACCACTTTGTGGTCCAGGTTCTGAGCTTGGTGACAAATAAGAAATGGCTGGACAACCTGTCAGTGCTACAACGATGCAAAAACAGCCCCAGGCTAGCAATGAAGTACTGGCCAATCCCCAAATCTGGCAGCTTTAAGAGCAGGTACAGACTGCTTTGTGTGTTTGAGATTGATCGCTGGCTGCTGGATTGTTTCTCCTGTCTGGCTCAGTTACACCAGTCCAGCAGAGTGAAGGTGATTGTTTGTGACGGGTTTTGAAAAAATGGCACAGGTTTCAGCTGAGCAAGGCTGAAGAGATGTAACTGCTTATAGATAATTAATGTCTAAAATTTCTGTCAGGAATATACAGAGGAAAGACTAATCCAGGAAACATTCTCCTCAACCACATACTACAAGCAATGGAGATTAGGCAGCAATACTGATCATGATGGATTAAGAAACAGAATTTAATTGAGGAGTAAATAGAGGTTAACGATTGTAAACGGAACATCTACTGTATTTGCTTTTGGGTTTTTTGTGTGTAGTTTTTGACAGATTTTTGGGGATAAGTCTGAAAGCAGTCCAAAGCACACAGGAAAGGAGACGCTGCAGCATTTAGCCGAGGCTTGAGGGTTCAACAGGAGGGAGCCTGGAAGAAGAGGTCTTGATGAAAGAGAATGATGAGCTAGCACGTCAGCCTGGTTAAGGATGAGAGGATTTACTCCTTCGCACAGTGGGACATCAACCACTCACAGACCCACACACACAATGAGACAAACACACACACCCGAAGCCCTGCCAAGCCATTCAGCAATCAGCTCTCCCAGAGCGCTCTGAGACAGCTGGAGAAAATGGAGTGGCATAGCAGGGGTGAGCTATTTCTCCACGGTGAGCTGGCGCATGTTTTCATCTTCCTCGGCGGCCTGTGTGCGGTGTTTAACCTAGGATCACTTGGAGGACATGGACAGATCTAGTGCTGATGGCTGTGTTAGCAGCCAGAGCTCAGTGCTTATCTCAAAAACCCACTTGTGGATGGAGTAAGGGCCTGCTAGGCCTGTTGTGTAGAGGTCCACTGAGAGGCTGGATCATCAGGGTGTAAGTGCAAAAAACACACTAGGCAGCTAGATTCAGTCTCTTCAGTTAGTTGGATGATAAAATTGTTATAATTTTGAATGTGGATTAATTTCTTTTCTATTCTTTTTGTCAAAATATTTCACAGGCCCATAACCATGATTCAACTTTACATTGCTATTGTCCATTTTTCAAACAAATAACATACATTTTGAGGTTGAGAACCTACCTTCCAGGCAACGACAGTTTTAATTTCATGCCAATAACTACATTAAAAATCTATTTATAGAAACTGGAATCATCTGAAACAGGGGAGCTGGCTGCAAACAACAACTTTTTAATGTAAGAACCAAATTCAGACTGAAAATTATTTTAGTGTCTATGTTTGCTTATCTTTGTTTGTCTTTGGGCTTTAAGTGTGTGACGTTAATACATATGTTCCTTAAAGTCTTGAAGCTGTATTCATTGTTTTCATTGCAAGGTAACTTCCCAAAAAGCTAAAAGCAAAAGATCTGGCATTAGTGTATAAAGTTATTATGGCAAATATGTTGATGACACATCTGCAGCTTTCACTGTATCTCAAGTGAAACCAGTGGCTGCCTAGAAGAAGAATTAATAAAAAAACGTTTGCTTTGGAAAATGGTCAGCAGTGATTTAAATACTGAATGCAATTTGCTATAAAATACAGTTTTCTTATTTTTTTAACTCAATGACTGCCATTGTTGTAACGACTGTTATGTTATGATACTGTCCCCTTACTATAAAAATAGTGAGGAATGTAAGATGTTGGATAATGTCAAATAATCAAACTATTTCACCAACATGGACTGACCAATGCACAACACAGTCTTTTAGAGTGCACATCAACGGTATTGCTGTACATGACATTGTTGAACAAACCAGTGATAATCCATGTTTAACACAGAGGTCTGCAAAGCCCTCTCCCTATTACATATTCACAGTCCTTCATTAGCAGGAGGGTAATGAGTGACCAGGGTTGGGGTGGGCTTTATGCCCAGAAATATATCTCAACATCTGGACGCTGACTATTCACATCTCATGCCCTGTCTTTCTGTCATCATTACCCCTCACTACAAAGAGTCTGTTACCACGGAGGCTCCTTCTTTACATCCATCTGGTATTAAAGACCAAAGGTGTGGGGCAATTTTGGTCAAATGATGGACACAACTTAAAACACATTGGGGTTTGACGTGTCAGCTTGAGTCAAAACCAAAGAGATAGCCCAGCTTGCTGTAGATGGAGCACTCTGTTGTTATTGGTGTACTTAATTTTAGATTTGTATCTCACTGTGAGTAAGCAGGTGACTGAACTTCAAGCAAATTAAATAATTATGATTCATGTAGATGAGGCTGGTGTCTTTTTTTAAAACCTTGCCTAGGAGCAGCATCTATTAGACAACATGTTCTGTGGTTCCTTATGTGAAAAACACAAAAAAGGCAACTGAAAAATGTTACAAAGCAGGGGGAGGAGGGAGGTTGCAATGGAAAGATGTTGCACCAATAATAAAGCTAATTTAGGGGTTGGGTGGGGGTTGGTATGGAAAGTCAGCAACCCTAGCACCTTATATGGTGAGAATAACGATGTTGAGTTCATTCAACTCATTTTGTATTGTCTACCATCCACACCTTTGGATTAATAGACTGTTAAGGAGCTATTGTAGATTAATAAGAAATAATTACTTTGACAATGAGTGGGGAGCAGATGAGATGGGAGATGGCAGAGCACACAGAGGAGGAGAGGGGAGAAAGGTTGAAGGAAAAAGTGACTAAAATTGAATCTATTGCACTCAGTGTAGCCCTCAATCCTAGCAAAATGACATAATTGCAGAAAAGTAGGGCATCAGGGCACACACACACAAACAAACAATTACCATTGATATTACCTTCATTTTGTACAATGTGCACAAAACGGTATTTCATTCGGATATGAAATGGTATTCAATTCAGTTCAGGAAAATATCTCACAGAATCATACCCTGAAACATCATAATCATGACATGAATGGAGAACCATTTGATTCTGATATACAAAGGCTTAAACAAGTTGCGACAGACACAAGCTATTTGCTACAGGCCATACAGCTGAAATAATAATAGTGGAAGGACATAAACTACTAGAATACTGAGGTATAAAAGCAGAGTGGAATAACAAGAGACAGGAAAGAAAAGAGAAGGGCTGACATGGAAGTGTCTGTGAGAGTGGATGTGACAGAGACAGACACTGTGGGTGAAATTGTATTTTCCTTGATGCGCTTGAGAAAACAGAAAATGTGGAAGCACTTTAGGGCAGCGACAGGTGCTGATTCAGATTTAATGTCCTAATATGTCAAGGTTGCTCCCAGCGCCTTACGTCTCAGAGAAGACAAATCGAGAGTGTCAAGGGGACATGTGACGAGACGTAATACCGAAGTATAGAGAAGGAGGGAATGAGAATGGAATATGAGGAAACAGGTTTATAATGAATCTCTGATAAATCCACATAAAGATCTTCAACATGTTAGATGGTGATGTGTTATGCTTCAAGGCATCTCTCTCCTCACTGTGCATGGATGTCAAGAGGTATCTGCTGTCAAGAACTAAGCTAATACTCTGAAACAGGTTCAATCCAAGCTAATGGTAGAGCAGAGCAGTTGCCATGTTAAAGACAAGCTAGGGGACATACAGTAGCTGGATGCGTCCTGACATGCTGAAAGTTTGATTTCTGCAGGGAGACAGATGCTGAGGCAGACAGATGCCATCAGTCTGAGTCAGGCCCAAACAGCCAGCCGGCCAGACTGTTTGACAAGGCTCATCAGTGATTGACTTATATACAGATGTCCCAGGGAGCCCGACTAGCAATTGGGGGTCATTCGGGAAGGAAACCAGAGTCCCCCGACAAGACAGAGAATTGAGCCGTATCTGCCTATGGAGAATGTGTCAGAGTTTTCGATCATCTGTGCTACATGCTGGACTGCCACAGACACACAAGGTTGAGAAATCTGAATTACAATGCCGCCACTCCACTGACAAGAGTGATGAAGCATGAGGCAAATTTGCTTCCTTGACAGGGTATCGCTCAGCTGGGTTAATAGCTGCCTCCCAAAAGAATTTGGGTCCGATTTTGTCCAGAGAGGTTTAAAGCTTGGGTCATGAGCAATCATAACAATCTCAGCTTGCCTGTCTGTCTTTTTGAAAGAGCAGGGGATTAACAGGAGATGGGAGCTTTTGATTAATGGCAGCAAATGTACTTGCCATGACTTGTGTTAAAAGTACTGCTGAAAGATGGCCATTAGCTTTAACGCTGATTTACACTGGTTAAAAGCGAAGCATCATAAATACCTCCTGACACATTACGCTTTCAACAAGTGTGATCACATTTTTATGCTTTAGAATGGTAAATGTGTAGAAATAAAGTCTCTGTGATGCTGAGACAATGAACCAATGAGGGATGATCCTAAAAAATAGATCTGCTTCTGCTTCATACATGGACAGGTCATCAATACTGACCTCTATCTGGCTCGCGTCTTCATTTAAAATTGACCATCCTGCTTGACTGCAGCTGTTTTTGAGAGATCAGGCAACACGTCAGTGCCATCAATCTGTTTATTTACCCTACTTTTGACAGCAGTGCAATGGTTATGGATGATAAAGCTCAGGGAGTCTCAGGTGCAGCCAGGACAAAGGCTTTATGGCCATCTGCTCTGGCCTGATTGTGTCAAAGCCTTGCTTTATTGACTGCAGAATGGAATGTAGAATGATATTGTGTGTCTTCCAGATATCTACCACATGTTGCAAACCGAGAAGCTGCAGCAGAGTTGTGAGGCAACTCAAACATTGTGTTATGGTTGACAGGTTTATGAGAGACTAAAGAGAGAATATTTTGCATACCTTGCTGTGTGTCTCATTTGAAACTGTTTTCTACCAAAGAAAGAGTCCAAATGAAATCTTATGACAGTGAGATCTGTGGATTATCTTAAGTAAGTGTTTATTTAAAGAGAACCAGCAGTTGATTTATTTATATGTAATTATTGAATGATTTGAGAATTTTCTAATGAAAGTCACTTTTCCTTACACTGTATTGAAGTGGAGGCAAGAATCTCAAAGACAGATATCCCACAATCATCTATTAATCCATCTATTTTCTGACACATATCCAGGATCAGGTCACTGTGGCAGAAGGCTAAGCAAGGTAACCCAGGCGTCCTACTTCTTTGCCACGTTCTATATATCTTCCTGGG
>JAVQJD010026236.1:0-42042 GCA_036023655.1 Nannoperca australis | reverse complement strand
CCCCCCCCCCCCCCCCCCCCCCCCCCCCCCCCCCCCCCCCCCCCCCCCCCCCCCCCCCCCCCCCCCCCCCCCCCCCCCGTGAGTGTGGTGTGCTAGCCGCTCTTCCTGTTGCTGGATGGCGTCTTTGAGAGGACAGGTCGCGGCGGGAGGGAGCGGGGTGTCGGTGAGGCTCAAGCCGTGGACAGCGAGCCCCACGAGGGATACGGTTTCGCAGGGCAACCGATCGTCGCTCTCCGGTCGGAGTTGTGATTTTGGTGGGAGGGGCTTAGCGGAGTAGTGCGAGGCAGCAAAGAGAGAGAGAGGCGGAAGGTATTGCATAGGTTGCAGAGGTTTTGCCTACCCCAGCTTCAACTGTTCAAAATAAAGCAGCAAAAAAAAAAAAATTACAAAGAATCCTCTGCTTACCTTGGGCGTCCCCTCCTGAAGTGAGCACAGCAATGGAGCGTCCCAGCCCCATCTTTGTGGGGTCCATGCTCGAGTGGAGATCCATGGACATGTTTTCGGAGGAACTGGGGCAAACAGGTGGGTCACGAGGAAGGGGAAACAAAAGAAGCGACCACGGCTGCTCTTCCTTCACTATCTGCTCCTCAGGGGGCGTGGGCGCGAGTAAAGACACAGGCTTGATAGATTACTGGTCCGAGCCCCCTCCCACAGACACCCTCCACCACTCACACAACTCTACTAAATATACACCAGTCCCAGTAGTCACCTGCAGTGGACAGTCACACCCAGGAAAGCAATGCACACGTGTCAGTTCGGATGCATTTGCAGATGAGTTATTTCCTAGGAACAAAAAAATGAAAAGGATTTTCAAGGGAATTCGTTTTCACTTTCACTCGTGAAATTAGCCCCAAGCAGAACAGCTACAACTCAAAAGTACCTGAAAGAAAGAATGAAGGTTCCTGAACTCAAACTAAGTATCCAAGGAGAGATTATTCAATCAACAAAGTTGATAAGCTAGTAATTGTGTCACGCAACCCCCCCAAGTTTTACACGTCTCAACTTGATTTGAAAGCTTTTCTTCTTTTCATACCATTGTCAATTGAATATCTTTGGTCTCTGGGAAATTATGTTTGACATTTCATAAACTAGATGAAAACTAGTAGCAGTAGCAGGGTGTATTTCACATAAAGTACTGTCTACTCTATAAACAGGATAATGTGTCACTTCACTAAACATGACACCTTTCCAGAAAAAAGCTTTAACTCTACATCTGGCACAGAAGCAGGTATATCTTGTTTCATGCAATTAAGCTCATATTTTCCATATCTTAATGCAAAGGAGTTCAAGCAACTGTTAAAAAAAAAAAAAAAAAAAACTACCTTAAGTTTAAATAAGAGAATCTGGTCACAATTACCAGCCAAAAGAATACGTGATTATGGTGACGATAGTTAGAGGTACTCCAGCGATTTTGTGCACTTTCATAAAGTTGGGTGACTCACAAGAGAAAGAAAAGAACGGCCATAGCAGCAGAGGCCCATATATCCCGACAAGGGAGGCAACCAACACATCTTTTAAACTGCATGCCGATAATTTGTAACTCAGGCTTTCTGTTGTACATTTTGTTAATCATTTTATAAATGTTCTCAGACTTTAGAAATACATTATACAACCGTTTTCACAAGCTGATCAGTGCTTCTCATTAAAACCTCAATGTAAGTGTAAAATCTGTTGGGGGTCCCTTTAAATAATATAAATTCATTATTTAAATAATTATTCAAGAGCTGACAGAAAAGAAACTACATGGCTACACAGTACATATATAGATTTATTATAAACACTGTACATCAAGGACAATCAGTCTACACAAGAAGATTCTGGTGTGTTAAACAATTATTGCTATTATACGCTATGAGCATCCTTTTCTGTATACATACTATGGCTATCATGGCTTCATTGACCTTTTAAAACATTTTTATTTTTCTAACATTTAGCTTTTAATTCATCTATTAAACACTGAAACTAATGTGCATCTACATAAATGACAAACATGAGTGTGTGCAGTGTAAAATATGCATTAGTTAGAAGAACAAGCAGTGTTCTTTGGACTTGTATTAAGGCTGGCAACAACAGTGTTGGACAAAAGTCTCCTCAGAACACCAGAGCAAGCTTATCCACTCTGGATATTCACAGGAAAACAAATGCAAGTCATCTCTCCTGCAGTGGAGAGTCGTGTGGAGAAGAAGGGCCAGATGAAAGCTTGCAGCCAATTGGAAAAAATCTCTGGAAAACAAAGATCAATCCTCATATTAACCGATTATATCTGTGTGTGTGTGTGTGTGTGTGTGTGTAATATGTATGCACATGTTTTAATGTTGTACAGGATGTCAATATCACTGTAGCTTTACACTATGTTGTAAAGGAGTAGTTTAATATTTTGAGAAATGAGCTAATTTGCTTTCTTGTTGCAAGTTAGATGAGAAGACTGATACCATTCTCACATCTATACAGTAGACATGTAGCTGGATCCAGCAGCCTGTTAGCTTAGCTTAGCATAAACACTGTAAACGGGGGACAGCTGGCCTGGCTCCGTCCAAAATGTAAACAAAACACTAAAGCGTATACTAATTGTTCCTGAGGATGTATTCAAATATTTTTCAGTAACCATTTGCAATTTGAACGCATCATGTTTTGCTCTGGTGACTTATGCTGGTCCTTTATCCTTCATATCCTAACATACTTTACTGATACTTCATTGATTAAACGCTTATTGTTTAAAAAAATTGATAAATCCTTTCAAAACCATTATAGCAGTAAGAAGCTACACATAGTACCGTCAATACTTTCTGTACAGGCACACTGTCGGTGGTGTACTCACAGAGGAGTCTTCCAAGTCCAGGACGGAGGCCAGTGGGTTTCCACAGCGGGGCCGAGGGGAGAGAAACCTGGGAGCACCATGGGCAGACACAGAGGTGTAGGTGGCCACCTCATCGTCCATACGCATCTCCTCCAGAGAAGGGAGGCGCTTACGCATCATCGCCACTGCGAGACTCAGAACACCAGTCTTCTGAACGACGAGGTCTGTAATAGAAAAAGTCCCACTTTAAAAAAGGCCACACAGTCACAGATCAGGTGAAAAAAATAAATATGTGTGACACCATAAGATAGAAGTATAATTATGGGGGTATGAGATTCCAGTGTTACCTCTGTGCAGAGTCTGAACAGAAGGGTTGATCCGACAGGTTGGTTCTGACACAGATGACGTCTCTTCATGTACTGGCAGCACCTTTCTTTGCTCTGATGAAACCGGGCCATGCTGCTCATGATGGGTTGAGCTCTCCTGCTTTTCAAACCGTGGGGTTCTGAACAGCTTTTTGCCAGTTGAGAAAAAAATGACAGACTCTCTTTGCGGTGCTTGGAAGAACGGCTGTCCTCCCTCAGTCCTCTGCTCCTGCTCCTGCTCCTCATCCTCGTCGCTCGTCTCCACCTTTTCTTCACAATGGGATTTAATCTAGGGGATTGTAGGAGACAGGGACACCAAACAAGAAATAAATAACAAGAACTTAATTTAATACGGATCTCCTTATGGCTGTAAGGTTCTTACAGTTGTGGCTTGAACTGGGAGCTGCTCTGCTTGTGTCTCAGGATCTTTGTCCGACACATTCGTGCTGTGCTCGTCCTCTTGATCATCAAATAACTTTTGGACAACCTGCTGTTAACATACAAGAAAGTCACATGAATTGATGCGATACGGCGCACAAAAGGTTTAACTCTGGCTAAAAATACTTGCTGTGATGGTTGTAGTTCCTGCGAGCCCTGTGCAGGTCAGGCGTACGTGTACCTTTCTCAGAAATTAAGGGTCACCACTTGCACTGCACAGATATGTGCAATATGCAATGGATAATATGCAACTTTAACAGCCAATGGACATTATTGAACATTTACTAATTGGTATTGACAAAATATTCCCAGTGTGAATCAATTTATTTTCATTGTGAATTAGAAAATACTCTGCAGGCAACCCGGCACCCTGTTGCAGGCCAAATATGCCATTGAAAATCTTGGTGAGGTCCCTGATTACATGGGTCTGTTAATGGCATAAAGCCATTTTCACAAAAGCCATTATCTGATATCTTTGTCATCCATCTTCCAACGTCCACATCAAAAATATTTTGAAATGTCTAAGAAGGCATTGAGTTTAGACAGGCATATTATCTCAGCTGTGAAATCCAATTTCACCCAACTAAGAATGACATTACTAGAAAGTACAGAAACCCCTATTTAAGCCTTTTCAGACCTACAGAGAGCTATATCCTTTTATTATACAAACGCCATCATCTGTACATATAGTTCATGTTATGTCATTATAAAAATGTACGTGATTTCCTCCTCTCACCTCCTGGTGCGACTGAAAGTTGGTTTTGCAGCTCCGCGGCCCGGGAGAGCCGGTGTACTGTTGTGTCGCCAGATGCCATTTCTGAAAACAGCAGCGTCATGAGGTGAGGGAGTCACCGTGAAAAACACTACGTACCAAATAGACAAGAGTGTAAACATACAATACATGTATACTGACCATAGCAGACATGGGCTGATGCCTGGTGTTGGGGACTCTTTGTGGTGTCTTTATGAATTCTACTGCTGAGGATAAAACAGCCACGTCACGTCAGGGTAAAAGGACAAAGACATAAGGATGCGTTAACAAGATAACAAGAACAGCTACAACTACAACTGCATCTTACCTCTAGTTGCCTCTACACAACTCTTTCTAACCGGCACTCTCTGAGCCTGAAAAAGGGAGCAACACAGTGAATGAAATCAGAATAAGAATCAGAAATACTTTATTAATCCCAGAAGGGAAATTGCTTTTTGATGAAATGTTGCTGTAAAAAGCAACAAAAAAATACAAACATACTGTGTAGATTGAAGTGCTTCTGCCTGATGAGTTTTGCGGTGTGGCACCCACAGGCCCTCCACCCTTCACTCCCTCGTTCTGCAGGATACTTTGCAGCGCAGCGTGGTCCGGGGAGAACTGCACCGACTTCACTGATGCCATAAGAAGAGCACAAAGAGTACAGATTCAGTTGACAGGTAAAGCCCAATTCATTCACATTGCGTTTGTTATTGGTTTATAATACTCAAAATGTAGCTAGCTTCTCTCCATTTCTCGTGTTTCTACCATTTCACACCATTTTGATGTTTCTATGGGTAATTATGAAGTTCACATAGAGAGTGGGAATCAGTTGGTCTAGCTCTATGTTTTGTGGGGCTGTCTAGCTTTATATATATATATATATATAAATAAACTTCACACTGGGATGACATCATGCATGCTTCTTTAACACATTGTGTTTCTAACACGTTAAGGGCCGATATGGCAGTTTCGCTCTCATCCTGTCATTGAACAGGTTTAACAACAACTTTTAGATCTGCTGTTGTCACATACTGTATATTTGAGTACATATTATGTTTCCAATCTTGAACTTACCTGTAGTGGGTCCAGCTTTTTGTCGACTCTTCATGACAGACACTCGCATGGGCTGCAAACAAGAGCATCACCAGCAAATACACAGATGATTATTAACAATATTAAACTGTTTACAATTAGTTTTACATTAAAATGTTCTTATGTTGTTATTTTCTTATTTTTCTTTTACTCGTATTTCCTTATATTATTATATTCAGAAACTGTTCTGCAATTCTGCTCTTTATTTTATATTTATATCTTTTATTGATATTCTGCAGATCTGCAAATGTGCTTTTAATTTATGGTTATTCTTATTGTTTTGTTGATTGTGTTGCTGTAACAAAACAATTTCCCTCATGGGATCAATAAAGTACATCTATCTATGCATCTAAATTGATATTCAGACAAAAATAAACATTTAAAACCAACACCTCAATAACAACCTGTGGTGACCGACAATAATAAAACCAACTCACGATATAGTTATAGGGTTTGGACTGTGGAGTTGCAGATCCCAGACCTGTGGCTCTCACCCCCTCATTCCGGAGGACACTGAGCAAAGCTGCATGGTCAGGCTGGAAGTTCCTCCCATTGTCTGAAATACATAAGAAGCACTGTGGACTGCTATTCACATGGAAAAATAAGTGAGCAATGAGAAGTGTTTCTGTTACTTAACCTAACCTTGTTTATATAAATGGAGGGAACAAAATAATAGAAACACCTGTCCTACAATGCAATACAATTTGACAGCCCCACAAACAACATCCTTCAAAAAAAGGACCACACGAGGTAAATCAACACCTCGCCAAGACAGGTTCAACAGAAAGTACCTATAATGACGGTAGGATTTATTGCAGGGCTGCATTAGTTTTAGCTTGGCGCACCTAATTAACTTGCAACTAAGTTTATATACAAATGTCTCTACATAGATGCAAATGTAAGATGCAAATACTGTATATTCTGTAATATCGTGCACGACACAAATGGTAGTGTACTGCTCAGAAGCAATTACAAGACAACAACACGCTTAACTTACCGGCTGAGCTGTTGGCATGGGATGTCTTAGTTGGATCTTTGAGACTGAGCAGGTTCATGTTATCCAAACAGGCTTCCGGACTGAAAGCAGGCTGTGCAGAAGAAGTAGAGCTGTTCTGATGCAAAGTGTTATTAGGAATGGATGATGCAGGATTCGACAAAGTGGCTGAAGTTTTCATTGTGTTGGCAGGCCTGCACTGTCCTGACAGCTGGGATGTATTTTCTGTAGCCTTTCCATCAGACTTCGCTGTACCTTTAGTTGAGTCCACATTGCTGTTTAACGTAGCTGTATTTCTAAGAGTTTTTGCATTTATGTTTTGGGTTTTAAGACGAGCACCGCATACATTGTTATCAGGTTGGACAGCATGAGTGCCAGGCCTTGATTGTGAAACAGTTTTGGGCTGTTGACTTTCAGTGGGCATTCTTGAGCTCTTGGGCTGAGAGAAGTTGAAAGGTATAGGCCTGGTGAATGGTCTTTTCTTCTTCGCTTTCCCCTGTATGAAAATGATAATGTATTATGAACATAAGGATCTTGGTTAAATAAAAAACATTTAAATCTAAGGGACAGGAAAGAGACACTTACAGCCAGAGTTTTCTCCTCCCATGTGCAGTGAGATTGACTGAAGTCAGAGGAAGTCTGAAGACGAAGGGACTTTGCAAGCACCGGAAGTCTACTTACTCCTGGTCGCACAGGTGCCTTCCTACCCATTTCTGAGTTTCCTGGATCCTGGTTCTCAATGTCCCGGTTGGAAGGATGAGGTGCAGACAGGAGTTTGGAAGACTTTGGGTGCACTGGCATTTTGTTGTGTTGATTCTTCACTCTGAGTAGAGACAATTAGTCAGTTGCTAAATAGTAAATGCAACTAAAGTTAAGCATTGTTTGAAAAGTTTCTTTGATACTGTTGCCAATTACCCGTGTTTCAATAACAATGCAAAAACAACTTTTTGCTGCTTTGCTTTTTAGAAACAACATACGTTAGTCTCAAATGTTAAATGTATACACGCAAGCAGCCGTACAAGAACTTTACCTACATAAAACTGTCTAAAGCAGGCACACGTTTGAATTTAAATCAGGAACCATCTGATCAAACAATAAGTAAACAAGATTACAAATCTGACAGGACATTCGATGCCAGCTTTTGGTACTATAATTTCAATAATGAGTACTACAGATGCGTTTCGAGCAGTGCCAAAAAGAAAGTAATGAGGTTTGATATCAAGCCTTAAAGGCAGGAGAAAATAACTGGCTAAAATGACTTACCTCAGAAAGTCACTGTGGATTTTGTTCTGACTTTGTTGACGAAGGGCTGGAGAAGAGTCCATAATGATAGCAAGGTGTGTAGAACTAAAGGAACATAAAAATGGCAAAGACAAATAGCATTTGAGCAACCAAGCATGAAACACTATAAAGGCTAATGGCAAACCGTGTATAAAGATAGACACAATACATAAATCACGCACCAGCAGAAACAAAAACATCAGACAACAATTCCTTCCAAATGTTCCACAATTCATCATTTGACCGCTTCAAAGTTAACAAAGATACGAAGCAAAAAGGACAACAAAGTTTAGAAAGCTAAAATGCATGCAGCCAAATACCCCTATCAATGGCACAGTAAAAAATAAATTACAGGACATACTTGATAATAGTTATCCCCATGCACAGTACATACCAACGCGTTGAATAGCGAACATTAAATGAAATAGAAAAGCTTTAAAAGGCGAGCATCTCGTTAGCACATGCTACATACAGAGCATGGAGCCGTTTATTACATACGTTACATACTTTGAAAATAGAAATGGGCTTCTGTTAATTCCTTCTGTGCATCTAATTAAGTATTTCTGATATATAATTCCAAATGTTTTGGTTTTCCAGGCGTTAAGTGCAGATTTAAAGATCCCTTGTTATACCCTTTCACACTGCAGTGGGTTGTCAACTTCCTGGACTCGCAGCAGTTTGTAAAAAGCGCGCTTCGCCATTGGACGCAATAGGGAGCCGTAACAACCAATGACTGCGCGCACTTTGGTTATGACAATGTCGTCGACCAATGAAAAACGGATATTCATAAACAGCTCCATGGTAACGACGCGAAAGTTGTTTTACCACGTGATTGCTTTTTTACCGCGGTGCAACCCCCACCGCCCCGGCAAATAGAATAGAATAGAACTTTATTGTCCACCAGGTGGTCTTTAGCTCACTAAAACATAACACCACGTCATTCATCAACATGTCATTTATAAATCAAGTATAGGACGTGTTTTATATCTATTTCATAGATATACTACAATATTTAAAAAATGTAATTTAACATACAGTGGAGCAAGATTTGTGGCCCAGGTTTTGTTGCTGAATAAATACTGAATGATTGTTTTCTATTTTATAATAATAATAATAATAATAATAATAATAATATTTTGCTAGATTTTTAAAAACAGTATTTGACATTAACACATTCTTAACTAAAGTTCACTATAACAGTTATGGGAAATCGTTTAACCATTACTTTGCTGCCAGATTTTGCAAGTATTTCCCTATATTGCATGTATCTATTTTAATTTTAATGGATTTCTCCATTCTGAGGATATAGTGTGTCGCAAATGATGTCGCCCACAAGTACTAAATAAACGTACCCCTAAAGGGCCTCTAGAGGGCGATGTTTGCCGACTGAGCCTTTGAGCAGCAGTACGCAACTACTCAGCTTTTTCATTGCTATTATTTATTTGAATCGCTCTTGACAACATGTGAGATGTGGCGGTCTATTCAAACGTCTGCAATCAGGCTAATGTAGGCTAGCAGGTACTCTTGCAGTTTCTTTTTTTTTTTTACATTGCAAAATACTCAAATAAACAACATAGTCAACTGTAAGGCTTATATTAAACCCGAGCTAAAGCTAACCGGCTGATGTTTAATAAACAGCGTGACAGCTAGCTACTGCTAGACCTAAAAGTAACCAGAGAGAAAACTAGCTAGGTCGCAAATAATACAATGACGTGTTTCTTTTGTTACCTCTAAGACATTTAAACGCCACATCTCGACTAATCATCCCACATCTTCACGCTCATATTTACTCCATTGTCCATTTTACAGTACAGTAACATTTTCTCAAGTAGTTACAGTACTTGAGTACATTTTTTAGGTATTTTTACCACCTACAACATTAAAATGATAATGATAAATGATAGAACACAAAACTATTTAAATAATATAACGGTACTTCTCAGTACTTTAGTTTTCTATGTACCAAGGACTTTTACATGTAATGGAGTATTTTATATTGTGGTAGAATATGTAGTAAACAATCAGACCTCCCCTCTCCGTAAGTAACTGCAGACGTCCTGCAGGTGTCGCTACAAGCAGCCTGGTAAAGCCACATGCCTGTCTGAAAGCAGCAACACAGTGTGGGTGTCTGCTTGTCACCCAGGGGCCCTGTGTCAACAGCAGAGGGAAGAAGAAGAGACGTAGAGGAGGAAACCAGAAAGTAACTGCTGCAGACATGGACCTGCGGTCTGAGCTGCTCAAATCCATCTGGTACGGTTTCACAGCCCTGGATTTGGAGAAGAGTGGTAAGGTGTCCAAGTCTCAGCTGAAGGTGAGTGGAGTGTCCTCTATCTGGAAAATCAGACTTTAGGAAACTTTTTTATCGTCTGAGAATTCGCTCACTTTTTTGCCTCATTTACTACCTCAATTCATATTCCATCACGTGGGCTCGCACTGACGAAGATGTGGTGAAGACATTTGAAGTGCTCAGCAAACTAAATGTCACAAATGCATTTGTCATTTGCTCTTTGTTATATTTGATCCGGGGCTTCAGGATATAAGGGTGTATGCAATGTGATTTTACTCATCACCCTGAATATTTCCTGTGTGTTGCTCTATTTTTAAACTACATGCTGTCCAAACAAGGAACATATCTGTTTCTTATGTTATGAATAAAATGCTATCGCTTCTAAAAGAGGGTACAATATGCACCTCTGTCCGGCAGGAGCACGGGAGTAACAGTTTGCTCTCAGTCTGAATATGAAAAGGAGCCCTCATCTCCACGCTGTGCTTACACTGGGCCTCCGTGTACCAGCTTGTAGTGCAAAGGGTCCTCTGGCACTGGACCTGTCCAGAGAGCAGCCTGTTGAATAGAGTATCTTCACAACACGAGCCTGTGTATGTCAAAAGGACATTGTTACAGTTAGAGCAAGGACAAAGTGGAAACATGTTGGTGATTGTTGTCTCCTGCCACGGGCCATCAATGAAGCCACTGTTGGTCTCATTGTTATGTCACTTGGTCTTGGCGTGGATCAGACTCCATTTCCAGCCACCTCCTCGTTCCTGCGATGTGCTGCCTGCCGCTGCTGGCTCACAGCGAGTCAGCCCCATGACTAGGCTTATCCCCCTCATGCATGCAGCCCGTGTACAGGCACCATGTTCGTTGACGCCTTCAGAAGCGAGCAGTTTGCATGCCGTGGCCTCAAAACTGACAGATGTTGTAGTGCACGGGAGAATTGAGACAGGATGTGGTTATGGCTCAACACACGGAGACTGGTTGTCTGATAACATGCATCTGATATCTTAAGACGTTGCACACTCTCAGTTGAAGCAATGTAGAAGTAACAGTCAAAGTAAAATCCTGGTTTTATCAACTAAAACCGTCTTTGACACACTAGCAGTAACGCAAGTAGTGACAGTAACACACTGATTGCATAGTTTGTGTCACTCATAGGTTATGGATATTTGATTTCCAACTTTAATTGTTTTATCACCTTATCTACTTTATTTATATTCATATGATTTCACTTTAATAATTTGTTATGAGTCTATATTGTTTCACCATTTGTATTTACGCTGTCTTTTTGGCCGGTCACCTGTACAGCACTGCTGAAAGGTGCTGTACAAATGAAATTTAATTTGATTTGATTTTAAACCAAATACAATTTTTCTTATTTGCAGTTCAAACATTGTGTCTGTCAGAAAACGGAACCGATATGTTTGATGTATACATGCAAACAAAGCAGAAATTCAGAACTTCTGAACAACAAACTAAACTGTCCCCTAGATATAAAGTATGTAACTTAGCATTAGCAATCATGCCAGTAAAGCTTATTTGATTAATCTGATTAGCTCTGCATCTCTCTTCTCCACTGTGTTGTCCTTTTTTAAATATGTCTGTCCTGTACATTGGGATTTTTCAGGTGTTGTCCCACAATCTGTGTACAGTCTTGAGTATCCCACATGACCCAGTTGCTTTGGAGGAGCACTTCAGGGATGATGATGATGGTCCTGTTTCCAGTCAGGGTTATATGCCATACCTCAACAAATACATCCTGGATAAGGTGATGAAAAACACAACTTAATGCTAAATTGTAATGTTATATAGTCCAGGATAGAGTTTTCTAATCTCTGCGTTTTGTTGCTGTAGGTTGTTGAAGGCTCTTTTATTAAGGAACACGTAGATGAGCTTTGTTGGACTCTCACGGCAAAGAAAAACTACCAGACGGACAAAACCAGCAGCACTGTTCTGCCAGAGAAGGATGCTTTTAGGCTTTGGTGCCTTTTTAATTTTCTGTCTGAAGACAAGTACCCTTTGGTTATGGTCCCTGACGAGGTGGGTATACTACAATGTTATATTATATTACAAAACAGACAGTTATTATTAAATATTATTAATTAATATTCAGAATATTAAGTATTTCTTGTTATTTAAAAACATAGTTGAACTGAAAAAGCATTTTCTGTTGTAAGACCATGTAAGCAAACGCATTTGCACATCTTGAAGTCCTAGTTGATCGTGGCTATGTGTAATGATAGTCATACTTGTTTCTAAATTGAGCCACATGGATATTTCAAGTTGTTGTGCTCTGTTGTTGAGTACAATTCAACGACTGTAGTCATTAATCTGTGACCTAAAAAGTATATTGGATCTTTTAGAACCACTAAATACACCCTGGCTGAAACCTTGTGTCTTGCCATCATGGAACACGGTGCTCTTTTCATGCATCAGTGTGGGCTTGTTTCTCACTTGCAAACTCTCATTTTGGTTTCCTGTTGTGTTTTTTTCACAGCTGCTGCCAAGAAAAAGACCTCAATTTCAAGGGCACAGTAGTTTATATCACACTGAGTTTAACAAAACATTATCCAGTTTTATTTTTGGTACATGGTTCTCACGCCAACCGCTAGACAACAAAATATGTGGTGCAATGACTACTACATTGTCGAAATCCTGTTGTGCGTTTAATTAAGAGTCATCATAAATAAAAATACAAATAATATAATAAAAAAATAAAAATAAAAAAATAAAGTAAAACCAGACTGCTCTGGTCTGATATGCCAACTAACAATTTATTGTGAATAGCTCTGTTTTTACTTTTGTAGTTAAGTAAAAAAACAACAACTGGTGAATGTCATTAAAATAAAATTTTAATTAAGTATAAACCCAAACTTAACAATAGGCTCTTTTATAGATAGATTACAGTAAAATAAATTACTATAGTTGGTTGGTTGGTTGGTTGGTTATTTACTTCCTTTGCAATGCAGCAAAGACGGATAATTCATATGAATCACATTATTTCTCACTTTCAAGATCTTTGGTTTCTTTTCCTCTTCAGGTGGAGTACCTCCTCAAGAAGATATGCATGGCTATGACTATTGAGTTCAACTGTGTCGAATTAGAGGACTTCTTTTCCCAGGAGTCAGTGCAGCAGAGCGGCATTACTGTTTGGGTTTTTCTGGAGATGATGAACTCGGGAAAGATAACCAGAGGAATCGATAAGGGCATAATCAGCATGGCTATTGAGGAAGTATACAGGGAGATAGTTGGCGATGTCCTCAAAGAGGTAGGAGACACATCTGCCACCAGAAGTGTGTGTGTGTTTTGGTTCCTGATGTGCTCTGCATTGTGCCGGTGACAGTAGATGTGTGTGTCGGTCGGGGTGCATGCAGGGTTATCTGTGGAAGAAAGGTCAGCTGAGGAGAAACTGGAAGGAACGCTGGTTCACCTTAAGGCCGAGCAACTTCTCCTACTACACCGGGGAGGACCGCAAGGACTGCCAGGGCAACATAGTTCTGGATGGGAACTGCTGTGTGGAGGTAAGCAGCTGGAGATGACCATCTTTCACAGCTAAACACCGCTAACACTGGCTTTTGATAACAGTTCATTCATTGTCAGTTGGTCCAGAAAAGAAATACATACTGCTCATTTGCTTTTCTTAGTACATTTGAGTCAAAATATCATTCTTTTAGTCAGCAGTTCCCAACTTGAGTGTTGGCTCTCCCCTGAGGTGTTGCAAGATGAAGCTGTGAGGGTCACAAGATTGCTAACGTTTTTTTTGTAACTTCCCTCACCTTTGTGTTTTCTTGTGAATTACTGATAAAGTTTGCCTCTTCAGAAAACAAAGATTTCCAATAAAGACATAACATTTAGGTAAGATAAGCCTTTATTTATCCTCAGAAGAGGAAATCCGATTGTTGCAGGACAGAAATAAGTATGAACTATTAATAGAGAAAGTAAAAAATAAATGAGAGGTACATCAAGCTGAAACAAGAGTATTATAGTGCAGTAAGTAAAAAATAGAAACAAGATACAACTACACAAGAGCAATTAAAGACAAAATGATGACGTTAAGTGACATTTCTAGTCTAATGTATTTAACCAGCATACCCCAGACTAATATATAATATGATTATGTAATGATAGTTACTGTTTGTCTGTATTAATATACAATTATAATAAAGATATAATGTAGTAAATCATGAAATAAAAGAATATACACATTAACATAACATAGTATATTATAATATAGTATGGGATATAAGATAAAAGGGTAATGTAATGATGTAGTATAACACAATATACAGTATAATACAGCAACATAATCTGTTTCTAACACTGGTTTTAGTTGAATTGCTTACAACCCGTAGACATGTGCAACCAGTTACTAGGAGTCACAAGGGACTGTACAAAAATTATTGGGACGGGGAGGAGGGCAGAACATTTCTTTTGCTTTAAAAAGAAAACAAGGTCTTGCCCAGTGTTATTATACATTTCTTTGGACCCTTTCCTTGACATAGAGAAAAACGTCAACACATTCCCCACTATATCTCAAAGTAATCTAACACTATTGGCAATGATAAATAAAAGTGCACAACGAAGTTCAAATGATGTACGCCAATTTAAACCATACAAGAGTACTCCACCGATTTAGTACAGCACTCCTATAACACTCGTTATAGGACTCACTGAGTCGGACTCACAATGGACATTTAAATAAATATAAAAACGGATCAAAATTGATCCAGCATAAACAGAAATGTCGTCTTCTTTCTTTCATGTATTCTTCTTCTGTGTCAAAAGCTGGCGCCTAGATTACCCTAAATGCAACTTGTCCGCTGACAGTTTTGTCAGGGTTTGAGTGTGTTATGCTAGTAGTTAGACTAGTTTAGCCTCAATCTGCTAGCCTCCAGCAGAGATGAGGAATGGGCTACACTCATTTTCAAACTTGTGGTATTGAGCTCCAACCGTTTATCAGATTTCACACAGCTCCGAACAGAGTCACGAAATACGTCATACTTTTAAACTTTTTCCCCCTTTAATGTGTTAATAATTTTTACATAGCCCCTTAATTGCAAAGAAAAATGGAAAGTTGATGTGTCACTGATAACTAAAGACCCTCACCCCTCTCTCCCCAAAAATATTTACCCTCCCTTCAACAAGGAGTAAAAATACATAACCGCCCCCCCTTTCTAAACCGCCAAATCCACAATAATTTTCATACAGTCCCCAAGTAGACATGGTTTCATATTTACGTGTCATAATCCAAAAAGATTGCTGACCATCAAGTTTATAAAAAGCACAACAGTAGAATACTGAATGTTGTCTTGTTTCACAATCAGATGTCAGATTTCCTCACAAATCTCACAGAGCTCAAGTGAACTGAACTCAAGATTAGCCTGCTAGCCTCACTCTTATGAATGACCCATTCTGAATATAAAGCCTACAGTTAGAGCTGGAGTCGAGTGATCGTTGCCTGGGCTGTTTTGCTGGCTTTTGACATCAGTCAATTATTAGCCCATCAATGCCACACGGTGCCACACTAAGTAATGACAAACAAAAATAGGGTCAAGTTGCGTTATTGTTTTCAGCAAGAGCACTACACACTGCATCATCTGTTACTCCAAAGGAAAAAAAGCAATCATTCTAAAATAATGCTTTATTATAGGAAGTAGACGATGATCAAATATTGTTTGGTCGATCAAAATGGATCAAAAACGTCATTTCCCCAGTGAGTTCACAGTTTTCTTTCTTCCTACCAATGTATATTTAATAAAAAATGGTCACAAAAAAAAAAGACAAAAGACAAAACAATGCATGATGATGGGATATTTAATGATGAAACAAAATGAATGATAAAATAAATGTAAAAGGAATGTTTCCCTTCTTGAACAGGTGCTGCCAGACCGGGATGGGAAGAGATGCATGTTTTGTCTGAAAACTCTCTCCAAGACTTATGAGATGAGCGCCTCAGACACCAAACAGAGACAGGAGTGGACTACAGGTCAGGGGAGATGAGTCATGATAAGTCATGGATTGGTCTTAAAAGCTTCATCTTCATATCCAGACATTAAACATTCTCTTCTCCACAGCCATTCAAACAGCTATCAGGCTGCACGTGGAGGGGAAAAAGTCCCTCCACAAAGATTTGAAGCTGAAGCGGCGCGAACAGCGTGAGCAGCGTGAGAAGAGACAGCTGTCCAAGGAGGAGGAGCTGCAGAGGCTGCGGGCCCTGCAGGAGGAGCGGGAGCGTAAGTTAGCGGAGCTGGAGCTCCTAAAGGAGGCGCAAAAGCAGGCTCAGGCCCTCCTGGAGCAGGACGAGCTGAGGAGGCGCCAGCAGCATGAACAGCTTCAACGGGCCCTGGAGATCCAGCTGCGAGAGGCTGAGGAGGTGAGCGTGGAAGCAGTGGAGTTTGAATTCAGAAGCAGAAAGATGCGAGTGTTCATTCCTTCCCTTGTTGCTGTGCTTCTCAAGGCCCGGGTCAGTATGCAGGCAGAGATGGCTCTAAAAGAGGAGGAGGCAGAGAGGCAGAGGAAGAGGATCCACGAGCTGGAGGAGATGCAGAAGCGTTTGGAGGAGGCGCTGCAGCAGGAGATCAAAGCCAGGCTGGATGAGGAGGCCTTCCGCTACGCTCAAGCAGGGTAGAGTGTTATATGAAGCCAACCATCTCCACTAATGCATGATTAGAGACCTATATACATTTTTACAGCACGATCAGAAGTCATTTGTTTGGTTTAAGAGCCTGCAAACACTGGCCTGGTAACTGTAAGTAGGGAGGTGCTTTTGTGTGCAGACAGCAGATATTAAGTTCAGCTGTTGAAAGGAGTTCATCTTGCGTTATGTTCCTGAGGAAGTTGAGGCGCCAACAGAGGAAGTTGTTAAATGCTGCCATCAGTCAGATCTATTGTGTTACTGTTTTTTCGTATCTAAACCTTTTCAAGTAAAACATTCTGATGCACTCATGACATGAATCTGCAAACAGCTTGCGTCGGGCCCTGTGCATCTTTGCTCACTATGATATCTGAAACATTCCATAAACATCTCTTAAACTTTTTAGTTTAATCAATGATATGTTTCTTCAGAAAAGGTTATTTTTGGTGTTCTCGCTTGTGTTCAGGTTATTGACCGAGGAGGAGGAGAAAATGAGGGCCCTGATGAGCCTGCAAGAGGAACAGGAGGAGTACATCCTAAAGACACAGAGGGAGAAGCAGGAGTTGAAACAGGAAATGGAAACCAAGTCCCGGGAACTGGAGGAGGCGCAGAGGCAGCTGGAGGAGGTCCGCGCCAACCGGCACAGGGTTGATCAGGATGTAGTGGTAAGAACCAAAATGTAAAAACCTCAATGACTTCACTATTAAGTTATCGTTTCTTATCTCCTAGAGTAAATGTTGCAGTTTGGCTAGAATTGTATTTTGCAATGTTGAAATGTAATTTACAAGAAGTTACATGTAGTCACAGAGAGAACAACACATTGCAATATGCAGTACAACACAGACATTAATGAAACAAGCAGTTATTATGGTCTGTCCTTCAAAACAAGTCCAACCAGAACCAGAGGTTTTAAGTCTAAATGGTTCGTTTGTGCCAAAAAATCTTTTTTTTATTTAGTTACAGCGTGCTTTGAAGACTTTATTTTTGATCATGGTATCACTAGTACAAAGTTGGGTGTTCATTGTTAATCGGGCCTTAATAGATCCAGTACTGTACACACCCTTATATAAGAAATGTCAATATGCTTTTTCATTGATGATATTATTGATATTTATATGTATTCCTTGTAATTGGTGGTAATGCTAGAAGTGGTTTCTTTTTTTTATTGCTCGCGGGGAACAGGTGTTTTAATGAGCTGCTCTTTTTCACCGACAGGCTGCCCAAAGGAAACTTCGCCAGGCGAGCACCAACGTCAAACACTGGAACGTCCAGATGAACAGACTGATGCGACCAATCGGACCAGGCGGTATGTGACCCGTCTGCACGACGAGATGGTGCATAGTGTGACATGACAAACGTGTAGCATTTAGAGAGCTTGATTTTTAACTTTCGTTCCGTGTATCACACCAGCAGACATAGTTCAAACCTTTGACATTGGGCTTTTTTCACAGAGGACATTTTGACATGTCGCAGTAGGAAAAGCGCAGGTGTATATTGTAAAATGAACGATGGTTCAGGTTTGGGGTCCTGGTATGGTTAATGATAGCTCACTGTCACGCTGTCCTGACTTACTGGGACATTGAATAGAAAAGTTATGTTATAATAATACCGGTGCTTTTTCTACTATAGTCACGATTCTATCCAAATGCAGCACAAATTTTTACCAAAAATGGACAAAAGAAAATGCGAATGAATGCACGTTTCCATCCACTCCCGTTATGCAAATGTTAGAAGTTGAGCGCACCAAGATAAACAGTTGGTGGCGATAATTCTCCTGTCGGGTGCCATTTTCTCGTTGCACAAAAAGAGGGCACAACAAGATGACCTAATTTAAAGAGTGCCAGTCAAACCTCAAACAAAAAGGAACTAAGACATTTCTGTTTGATTCATATAATAATTTGAGTAACATTAAAGTCTCCTCATTGCTCCACACAGACCTGATGTTTCTGTTTGCCACCTCGGGCAAGCAAGTTTTTTCCCCTTTTTTGAAATGTTCCCGTTTCCATCCAGCTTTCAATGCACAATTGCTCATAAAAAACTGCTGGATGGAAGCACACCTTATTAAGTCACAATGTCTTCTACGAAAAAGGTCTGTTGTCTGGTAATAAAACGTAACACTGTTTTACCGACAAAGAAGTAACCTTACATGTGGTGACAGGTCTGTCATTTAGTTTTAGTTTTTTTTTTGCCCAGGATGTACTACAGGTTACCTAATGACATGTGGTTGGGTTGACATTCAGTGTTACTTCAAGTAAAGACTAGTATGACACCATTCTCTTAGATGAAAGGCTGTTTGAATAAATTGATGCTAGTTATATTTTACACCCTGAACTGTAAATATATTTCCTGAAATTTGACCAACCAGTTTATTTATTCTCTGTTTGTTTCAAAACCTCTTGGTTACAGACCGTAGATCTGATTTAGTTTGCCTGCTGTAAGCATTCACTTCACTTTCTGAAGTATTTAGTTTGTGCTGTTCTTGTTTTTAGAGAAGAGACCATCATTGGGAAGCTCTTACTCATCCTTCCAAATCCCAACACAGAGAGACCCCGGGCTGCGTCTCAGGAGATCAGGATCAGAGGATCAGAATGAAGAGAGCAAAGAAAATGTTGTCAACAGAGCCGGGAGTGATTTAGAAAAACGCCACTCTCATGCCTCCAATGGAGACATGGACATCCCCTAAACACATGAATCAGAGGGACTTCTGGTCACTTTGTGAGGTTTTTTGACAGGAAGGGCAAGAATAATACTGTACTGTCTAATGTGTGAATAGTATAAAAACGGTGGAACATTTACACTTAAAACTGAATTTACAATACTACCATTTCTATTAAATGTTGAATTTACTGACCTCATTTCACAGACAGCAGCATTTCAAAAAACATTTTAATGAGAAGTTGCATTTGAATGATTCACTGCTCAACCAATGCTTTGACTGCAACCTGTGTGAGGCCTGTTCTGGACATAAATGATACCTCAGTGCAAAGAAAATGAGCTGTAAGCATGATCCTGAAAGTACGTTGTGATGTTTAAAGGCTAATACTTACATACAATACAAGGAAGCTCATTTGTTTAGCTCTGTAATATAGACTCACGAAAGTGTTTTCACTTATATATGTTTTTTTCGGTGGAGTGTGGCTTGACTTTTCGACATAAAAAATTGGTTTAGTATTAGAGGTTACTGCAATTTCAGTCGAAAAGTATCACTCCTGATAAACAGGAAAGAGAGAGCTTCCTGTTTCTACTGTCAGTTAACATTATTGTAAATAAAGGAGTGAAATGATGCCATAACCTTGTTTCTTCCTGTATCTTTACTGTGTTGAATTGAAGAACAACATGCAATTTAAATAGTTTTCTTCACTTTCAATAAAACCTTTGAATTGATACTTAACTAAATGAATGGCAGAAATAACTGATATGTGATATATGACATATATATATGATCAAAGTACATTACATGAGTTTTTAAACACCTGACATTTTAATCACTAAGACCACACAATGGAAAGAGTTAAAGCCCACACTTCTGAATTTGCAAACTGCACGTCCGCTTTAGTTTGAATTTGAGTCTGCCTCATTTGCTCAGTGTCATCACTGACTAATTTTACGGCTCTCCCTGATCAAACCACATGAGTGAAGAGAGACATCCACTGACAAATGGAACAAACTACATGTCTTTGGATTGATGTTTATAATCCACTACTGTTTTTACAAAAGTCTCACTGTCTACACGCTGTGTATAGTTTTATCAATACGTTTTAACAAACTTTCTTCGTTTTGTTTTGTCTATTTTTCACTTTCCATTATTATCCTTTAATTTATTTCAGGAAAAACTCAGTTACAGTAACAATTACAAACCGCAAAATAAATTAGACTTTTACAAGACAGGAGACAGTTTTACTTATTGTCTATATATACATGGGTATATATATTTTATAATTTCTTTTTCAAGCTGTATCATGATAACAGAATTACGAAACAGAGCAAAAGGGTAGCCTTCAGATTCCACAACATTAACGTTTACTAAAACATGCAAGTAGCAGATGGCTATAGTAGAAAAAAATAAAACATAACTTTGTTGTGTTTGGGGTAAATTATATTTTCATATAGCAGCACTTCTAAATCCATGTACTTATGAATGCAGACATTTAAAAAAGTGAATTTAAACGTCTTAAAACTGGATTTTTCTACAGTTTTTCTTCAATACACGGCCTAAAGATCAGATATCAAAGCAATTTGTTTTCTGCCCTGTTGGACCTATTTTTAGAGACATGGGATCTGCTTTCCCAGATATCAGCAGTTTCTTGTTTTACCTGGTTGGTAATCAAGTCCTGGTATGTGAAATTTGTCTAGAAAAATCATCAGATTAATAAAAAGTTCTTCTCCGACATGTTTTTAAAAGGATGCAATCCAACTCTCCTACAATCCTACCTAGAGAAATCAAGTAGATTACAGCAGATTACAGAAACAACAGTGCACGTTAACGTGAACAGAGACCGTGACTCCCCTGAGAGCTGTTTGTTGAAACCAGCCTGGTGTGTGTTGTGTGTCGGGGGGGGCGCTGTGTCCTGGCATGTGACAATGGAGGGCGAGGAGGAGGAGGAGGAGGAGGAGGAGGGGGGGAGTCAGGCAAAGCAAAGCAAAGCAAAGCAAAGCTAGGAACAACAAGGAGAGAGTCGGGGAGGGATTATCAGTTCACTTTGCTTATCTGCGTGTGATATGGTAGCGAACAAAACTGTCCAAATTGTTTTTCTTTTCTCTCGAGCTCAGCGGTTTGTCCGCGCGGTTGCTACGCGAAGGCCCGAGTCAGTCTAAGTTTATGTTAGCAGTCTGACGTTAGCTCCTGCTCCTAGCTAACTCCTGCTGCTGACTTCAAACAACTTGTCAACAGCCGATCGATCCTGGACTGGACTCGGGACTGTCGCTACTAGTTTATTTTAGCCCGTTGGCAATACCCCGTAGCGTAAAAGAAACATCTTCTGAACCAGCAGCACTATTGGGAGAGGTAAGCTAACTTGGCAAGCCAGCTAACGTTATTTAAGGGCAAACACGGGAATGTGGGTCAGCCACGCTAACAGCTAGTAGTAGTGTTCGGTCAACATTCAAGCTTAGTAGCTAACTAGCCAAGTTAGCTGGCCGTGCCGACTCTCTTCGACGGCCGACTGGCAGGCTAAAGCTACTCGTGTGTACGTCTACTATTGTTCTCACTTAAAAGTAGTAAAAAGTTTGACGGTAGTCATGTCTATAACTTGGCCGTCCTTTAATTTCTCTAATGCTTGTATCCATTTACAGTCCTGTTTGACTGTGACTCATACAGTGAACAGTGATGTTAGCAGATATTTCCGAGAACCAGTGTGACAGGTTGGCTGCTGGACGACAAGTCTTAACAGTCCTCATTTGGGGTGTTCCCCCCCAAACGTTATGAACACAAAGTTTAGGATTTGTCCCGCTTTGAGCGATCGTGTAATGACAGTATTCATGCGGAAAACATGAGAGAATCTGTAATAAATAGGCGCTGTGGATGTTTGCCAGGGCGCAGCTACACACGGACGGATTAATCCACTAGGGGGCCTCGGGGCAAATATGTAACCCCAAAGCCCTCTCCCCTACCGCCTCCACTCCCGATCAACACTGCTCAGTGTGTACATAGTGCATGCACCCTGTCCCCTTAAAGGACCCACCAAGTACACTTTGCACCCTACATGGAATTGAGGCAAACAATAATACAGATGTCTTCTGGCTCCAATAGAGACAAAGTTGACTTTTTCTGATAGCGGAGAAGAGACTCAAATGTTTAGGACACATTCATCAGAAACTGTGGTTGGGTTAGGAAACTTGAGTTAGGAAACTGTGTGTTCATAGAAACGAGGTCCGGAGAATGTACCATTACATGATATTTATTGATATCAGAATATAAAATGGCACATGCAGTGAGGTGTTTCAAGTTTCACTTCATGCCAAACTGGGTTTTTCAGGGCTCTGAAATGTCTGGGGCCTCTGCTTGTCTGTTCCGCTTGCCTAGTGGGTAATCCAGGCGTGCCTACATAACGTGTGTAGATACGGTCTGTAGGCATCATGTCATAAGCCTATTACTATCGAGGACGTTCCCTGGCTGCTGAAATACAACCAGTAGTAATGGACTGAGTCGGTAAAAGACACCTACAGAAACGCACTGTCAGAGATTTTAGTTATAAGTGATCTACCAAGACCTAAAGCTAAATATCCACATCAAAGCATTTTGGCTTTGCAATGTGTTATGACGAGCTTTACCCTCACATTGGCCAGTGACTGGTCACTGAAATTGGACTGTTACCACTCGCATGCTGAATCTAATAGCAATGTAGATGATATGTGGACGTTTTGAGGCCAGTAAACAGTGACCTGTTGGTCATTCTAGCTCTGTGTGTAATCCACATGTTACGTACAGATTGTTAATTTAATATTGATTATATTCTTCAATAGTGGCGCTATGATGGCAACGTGACAGGAGGGAAGCCGCTGAGTCAGCTTCAACAGGAACCATGGAAGGGTTTCAGAAAACTGCCATAAAGCAGCACGACGGGGTGAACGGCTGCTCCGAGCCCAAGTCCCCACAGGACACTGCGGACGTCAGGTGGACTCCACCGGAGTCTGGAGGTTCGGACAGCTGTGGGGGGACGAGCGTGTCGGAGCTGACGGACGTTCAAGAGTTGAAGGCCAGGGAAAGTGAGGATGAGGAGGACAAGGGAGAGAAGGAGGTAGTTCCTGCCTCTAAAGGCCTGAAAGGGGACCAGAAGAAAAAAGAGAAAGAGAGTCTAGATCAGGAGGAGAAGAATCACAGCAAGCAAAACAGCAGTGCAGCGTCCAGCTATACAGGTAAGACCTTTTATCTAAAACACCTATGACCTGCTCCCTGGAGAATGAAGCATGACATATTTAATTTTTATTTTTATTTTTATGCAGACCTGTCCCATACCTCATCGCCCTCGCTGTCAGAACAGCTGCGTCTTGGCCGAGAAGACAGCACAGGGGCTGGGATCAGTGTGGAGTGTAAGGTCTGCGGGGACAAGGCCTCTGGCTTCCACTACGGCGTGCATGCCTGTGAGGGTTGCAAGGTAATACCGTGTGTGAGTCACAGAATACCTGAGCTTTACAAAGTTCAATAAGGGCAGTTTTGTGCTGTCTGATATGAGTTGCTGAACCGGTTCCGTTGTCTCTCAGGGCTTTTTCCGGCGGACCGTGCGGATGAAACTGGAATATGATCGCTGTGAACGTTCCTGCAAGATTCAGAAGAAGAATCGTAACAAGTGCCAATATTGTCGCTTCCAGAAGTGCCTGTCTTTGGGAATGTCCCATGATGGTGAGAGGGACAATGTTTGAGCAAGTGAACTCTAAAGATATTGAAACATATTTTTAAAAATAATTAGGCTAATTCTTTTTACAAATCCAAGACTTGAATGGACATGCGAGTTATTCAGTGGGGTTTAGCTTAGAATACCTTTATTGAATCTCAAGTGAGTAACAAATCTGCTCATTTATTTAAATTCCTTTTTAATGTCCAGTGTTTGAAACCTTTTTACATATTTTTTTTAATCTGTTGTGGGGGTGGAGGGAGTGATTTTCAAGCTCAGCACGTGTTAACTTGTAATTGATTTGCATTGATACGGGCTTATGGAGGAAATTGCATAGACAGTAACCATTACATTTTTCTGTAGTCTCATTCATTTTTGAAACATGCTGTTTCTCTGGGATTATTGAGAGGATGGTGAATTCAGTACAAGGGTTTAATTGTGTGTGTGCGTGTGTGTGCGCGCGTGTGTGTGCGTGCTCTCAGCGATCCGATATGGACGTATGCCTGAGGCGGAGAGGAAGAAGCTGGTGGCGGGTTTGCTCGCAGAGGAACTGAACCACGGCAAACCAGGTGCTTCAGACCTGAAGACCTTGGCCAAACAAGTCAACACAGCCTACCTAAAGAACCTCAGTATGACCAAGAAGAGGGCCCGCAGCATCCTGACGGGCAAAACTAGCAGCACCTCGGTACGTTCCAGTTTTAGAACAAGAAGTAATACATGATCATAGGGTCACAGGAATATATTGTCACATCTGTTGTCAGAGAACTGTGGTTCTGACTTATCTGCGGCTTTGCTTGCAATACTCTGTTTTTTAGAAATATAAGTGTAGTATGTGGTTTTAGTCAGTCTACTTTATTGTGGTTTAAAGCCTCATCTGGAAATATGTAAGAGAACCACAAGGATCTTGTTTGTATGTAATCCATTCTTGTGTTTTGTGCTAATCCTCAATGCCTTATTCTTCAAAAACGTCATACCAGGGATATTCTAGTCCTAATTCTTTTAAAGTTACAGATGGTAATTCATGAGAAATGTATTTTTGTCCTCCTTTTAGCCATTTGTAATCTACGATGTTGACACACTCTGGAAGGCAGAGAGTGGTTTGGTATGGAGCCAGCTGGTTCCAGGAGCGCCCCTCACCAAGGAGATCGGAGTTCACGTGTTCTACCGCTGCCAATGCACTACCGTGGAGACTGTGCGAGAGCTCACAGAGTTTGCCAAGTGCATTCCAGGGTTCGTGGACCTCTTCCTTAACGATCAGGTGAGTGACTCTCTACCCAATGCACTGTACAGTGAGGTGATTCGTATGTGGCTGTTAGGTTTAGGCATCTAATGTGCAATTGTCTGTGTGCTTTCCGCAGGTGACTTTGCTGAAGTACGGCGTGCACGAGGCTATTTTTGCAATGTTGCCCTCTATCATGAACAAAGATGGGCTGTTGGTGGCCAATGGTAAAGGCTTTGTGACCAGGGAGTTCCTGCGCAGCCTGAGAAAGCCCTTCAGTGAAATCATGGAGCCCAAGTTTGAGTTTGCGGTCAAGTTTAACGCCCTGGAGCTGGATGACAGCGACCTGGCCTTGTTTGTTGCTGCCATTATTCTCTGTGGAGGTGAGACTGAAGTGCTTTCTAGTGAAGTATGAAGAGTGTTATGAATAAAATCAATAAAAAGCATCAAATACCATTTCCCGCCGTAAGCAACGATGTCAGCCCTAAAACAGACCTACAGCTAACACTGTGACTGCTAGCCGTACTGCTACTGCTAGGACGCTCTTACAGGGAAATCCTAATTTACATAATTGTCCATTTATATTCAGAGGTTAATTAAACACTTTAATTGGTGAATCCATCCATGAATTGACTTGCTGCTTATGCTCGGTCCTGGTCGTATTAGTTGAGTTAATTGTGCCATTAGAAAGTATTGTTACTTACTGCTGGTAAGTTCTGAAAAATGTAATATAATAATAAATCATTCAAGGCTGGTTTTCCATTGTACTTTCAAACTTTGGTGTAACGGGTATTAAATTGCATTCTCTTTTGCATTAGAAACTCTTCAAATCTTAAATTTAACTTGTTTCATCTGTGCAGAAACCCCTGTGTGTTTGCTCAGAGACTAAATTGTGACTCATCATAATGTGTCCCTTGGTGCCTTCTCGTCCTCCCAGATCGCCCCGGGCTAATTAACGTGAAGCAGGTGGAGCAGAGTCAGGACAGCATCCTCCAGGCCCTGGACCTCCACCTTCAAGCAAACCACTCTGACTCAGTCTACCTCTTCCCCAAGCTGCTGCAGAAGATGGCCGACCTCCGTCAGCTGGTTACCGAGAACGTTCACCTTGTCCAGAAGATCAAAAAGACTGAGTCGGAGACCTCGCTCCACCCTCTACTACAGGAGATCTACAAAGACATGTATTAGAAGTCTCCAGCACAGACTGCTTTTTCGCAATACTGTTACAGACTGAATTTTACATTTATAATACACTGCATTCAGTAGAAGCACTGTTCCACGTACGGGCATGGATTTTAACACGATGAGGCAAAAGTCACGTGGTAGGGCTAACACAATCAGCGAAGTCTTCTCAATGTCAGCATTACACTCAGAGCAGTAGTGTGTGTGTGGTGTGGTGTGCGTGTGTGAGATGAGCATCTGGAATCATTTGCCGCAAGTCCTAGTTTCCCACAACGGTCGCTTAACAGAGAGAATGATATGTTTTCTCACCGAGGCTGCTCCTATTACATTCTAATAGCAAAGCTGATCCCAGAGCATTGTCTGGAGAGAGCTTCTCACTCACCTCGGCTCTGTGTTTTGCTGTGAAGAGAAAGCATTTCATGTTCTAACACCAGTGGCATAGTTGAAACAGAAAAGAGCCGTCGTTTTGTACCGTGCAAGAGTTCCTTATGATGCCAATGTGTTTTGGTAGAATGATTGTTCTCAGACTTTTGGTAAAAGCTGAAAATGCACAAAATGGTTTTATTGTTTACATCATTATTATTATCATCATCATCACCATCACCATCATCATGAATGACTGCTACTTTGCCATTTGGTTTATAAGACAAACTGGGCTGGCTCCAGCAGGTTAGAGCTCTCTCAAAGCAGCTGTCTGTGCAATACCTTTTCCATTTGTCAATAAATGTGGAGATCCAAGTTATTTAGGTTTTGTGTTAAAGCCATCTACCTAAGTGGTAACTAATGGACTATGCTGCAAAGAATGTGTTTCTGAATCTGACACTATAAACACACGACCCATTGAAGTACAAGGGACCGCATGTTTTTCTGTTTTTGTTTTTTATTCTGACAAATGATCATGAACTTGCCATTTTAAGCTTTTTTTCCCTTAGTTTATTCTTTGTAATTATTTGTAATTGTTGATCATATTTGTAAGGGCAAAACATGAATTTTCTTGTTTTATGTATTAAGTATATCTGTTCTTTTTCGTATTACATGCCTGCCTAAATAGTTTAGGTTGTACCAAATATATTGTCCAGCGTACCAACAAACATTTCCTTGATGAGGAATTTGGACTTAACGCCTTTGCAGGATTTACCTAAAACCAGTATACTGTACCATGATGTCATTGGGAAATTTGATGATTAGAAATCAGCATCTGGTATCATAAATAATTTCTGTATTCACCCAAGATATAACCACAGTCCTAGATTTCTGCCTTTTTTGTGTGATTTGTCTTGTTAGGAGAGGCATCTTTTTTTCACAATTCTTAGTCTGAATGGACTTACGTTTTGTCAGCACTGGTGCACAGTCCACCATCAGACCTCTCCTGTGCTCGTATTCTGTCTTGATCCCTATCTACCTCTAATGTATGATCTGTGACATCCCACTGTCTCATCTAATCTCTTGACTTTTTTTTTTGCCTTAATTCCTGCTATTGGTACACAGTGAACATTTGATATTCTAGGTGGATGTGCGGTGTGCCAAGATAGCAAAAGAGTGTGGATGGATAAACTGAGAAAGTACACCAAAACGTTGATGTAAGCTACCTCTATGCCTGTGTAAGTGATGAATTGACATATTTGTTCACAAAAAAAACATGTTAAGACTTGAAATAATTTCGTCCTTATAGTCACATATGTAACCTATCTACAGATCTAGTTTATTTACATCTTATAAACTATAGAAATAACACTGATTTTTCTCCATTTTTTATTATGAGGCAGATATGTCTAATACATACATCAAGGTTTTTAACTTATCAAGGCATTCCCTGGTGTGCTTGCCATAACTAATCAAACGCACAAATGGATGGATAAATGGGAATTTGGAATACGTAACGTACAAACGTCAACGTCACGATTCTATTGGTTCGTTGCTAAGTTAATTGGTAAAAAGAAAGCGGCTGTCAACTATTTAGATAGCGACATGGAGGGTGCTTGGCGGCATGCTCAAAACACACGGAGGATGGACCGTAGTGGAAGTATCTGTAGGTAAGCAGGAGTGGTATTTAAAGCGGACAGATGGTAGAAAAGTAGTAACGTTAACTCTGATCCTGAGGAAAGACACTAACTTGTCTGTAGGTGCCACCAAAAGCCTTTGCTAGCTGTGTTTTGAACGTATGTGCTGCATTCGAATGCGGACGTTATGGCAAAAAAAATTGCGTTTTTGAAGATTGAAAAGGTTGTAAATAAAATGAGACCAAGTTGCATTTTAGCGGATGTTTTGGCCTTTTTAGAAAAAGAGTGGTGGAGCAACGCGAATACATGGGTGGAAGTGTATGAAGAAAGTATTTAGCTTTAACTTCTCGGGTTGAAATATTAGCTGGAACTGTTAAGCGTTAACTTTAGCGGTCAGTCGGTTGTTGGCAACGGCGTGCCCTCTGCCCTGTGTTTAGTTAGTTACCACATTAAACGTGAAACTCAACTGCCATTAAAACAATCCTGGACATAGCCAACTAGCCAAGTTGGTGACTGTAGCTTTTTCCAGCAGCTTAAAGTCTCAATTTCCGACAACACCTAACGTTAAACACAATTATTCGAGCTGCTGGGGGACTCTTGTCTATGCGGGGGGAAGTTTGGGCAGTTATCCATCTGCAGCTAGCTAACTAGCTAAACATTAAACAACTTTTAAAGAGGTATTGTTGCCAACTGTGTCATTGTATTTGTAAGTAACGTTCAATGTCTTTTTGCATAGGAAAGCGGTTAACAGTTAACGTTAGTTGTGTTGAATTTACCGTTGTTGTTGATTTTCAAATGGTCGGGTTACCGGTTCTGTCCTTTTTAGCTTCACAGATCTTTGATTTTCCACAAACCTCCGTCAAATCACAGCAGTTTCCACTTGTTTTCATGCCTGGTGGTTAGCTCCTGGGTAACTCCCGTGTAGCTGCTTCTAAAGTCGTCGCATCACTTGAGCCTTGTATTGAATGTTTAATTATTGTGCTTATGCCCTGAACAGACATGCCCTCAGCAATTTAGAATTATAAAAACGTGCATTTTGACTTGGAATTTGCCCAAGAAGTCTTGTGCCTGGACTCTGAGTTGCCCCAAAACACATCAAACGGCTCTGCTTCCAATGCCCCCTAATAGAAATGTACTCCCTTCCCTTTTTTCCAATTACAGGCGTTTCATTAATGGCTCTTGCAGATTTGGTCCAAGATGCAATTATCTACATGAATGGCCAGTTATACCGTCAGCCCAAATATGTAGGTACTTTCAGAAAGGGGGATGCTGGTATGGTGAACACTGCAGGTAAGCTATGTTACACTTTTTTTTTACCCCACCTTGTAACTTTGAATAAGAGGATGATGTGCACACACATTTCCTTACTTCCTTCACTAGGTACCTCCACGTCCTTCAGCCCGAAGCCGATGCAACTGTTGCGGGTAGAAGAGGTTCAATGCCTACCGTCTCCTCCTCCAGCGTGGCTTACGCTCCACCTGACAGAAGAGGGTCGGAGCCTTTCCTTCTGCGGGCTCAGGTGATGTCCAGGCAGGAATGCCGCAGACCACCTGCGGCGGTTACCGTCTCAAATCCTCAACACAATATTGGGCGCCTGGCAGCAGATATTATTGAGGAGCAATCGCAAGGTATTGGATGTTTTCATGGGTGAAACTGACTTTGGTCAGCATTTCTCCGCTTCACTTGGCTCCGTTTTTGTTTGCAGATACTGGCTCTCGTCTCCCTGCCTCTTGGGAATCGGTTGCGAGATCAGAAGTTGCTCCAGCGTACAATGGAAGAACAGAGCAGGTAGATGTCCTTTTTTTTTGTTGTTGTTTTTATAAGTGTGATCGTTCTACAGGGCATATTGGTGAATTAAACAAAGTTGAACCCAGGAGGCTTATACTGATTTCAGAGATTCTGTATCCAGACTTCTTCCAGTGATACGACAGAGGATGTTGGTGCTGCGGCCGCCGCCGCTGCTGCCTCTAGTACTCAGGGGAAAGTAGAGGAAGTTGAGGCCTTCCTCCAGAGTAAAAATGTGACCTGTGGCATCTGCATGGACAAGGTGTATGAAAAGAGTGATCCAAGAAACCATGTCTTTGGAATCTTGCCAAACTGCAATCACGCCTTTTGTTTACAATGCATCATGACCTGGAGGAAAACAAAAGACCTCGGGCCGGATGTGGTAAAGTAGGTTTCAGTAACATCTTAATATTTTACTGCATCTGACGCCCCCTTAAAGGATTTGACTTGACGTCAAAGTTTAATGAGTTTATTCCTTAGGACCTGCCCACAGTGCAGAGTGAGATCCGCCTTTTATGTGCCTAACAAATACTGGGTCGAAGGACAAGCAAAGGAACGATTAATTGCTGCCTTCAAAGATAAATTCAGGTATGGTGTGAGATTCTACTTTGGTAGTGGCACTAATCACTGCAGCAGGTACAGCTGACACTTTGAAGCACCAGTGCAACTGGAATATTTGTTTTTGTTCTTCCTGGGCACAATTCTTTAAAAAAAATGCAAAGGTGTGTAAGTTCACCTATTCCTCTTATTCATACTGGACATGACATTCCAACTTGACTTCTCAACGCTTGCTCATCCATCTCCTGTTTTTTTTGTTTTGTTTATAAAAAAAATTCTTAACACTCCTGAACAAGTGTTGGAAGTGATTTTTCTGCCTGATGTGCTATAGGGTCACTTGTGCCCGATCCTCTTGCTGCTCTGTGCTTTGACCCCAACAATAGTCACTTTATTAAGATTTTTAAACGAGGTATCTGAAACCAAAATGTCGTACTGCACTATTATTCAAAGTGAGACACAAATGAACCTAGCCTCTGCACGCTAAAATCACAACTCATTCGCTATCTATTACTGTGAGGCATCGTATTTTAACTGGAAATGCATCAAATTAAGGAGATGAGACTCGTTTAACAGGGGACTGAAATATTTGCTCTGTATTTTGAGTTAATTGTCAAGCTAGAAGTGCACGTCCATTATGAATACTATGGCACAACATTGGTATGGAATACAAAGTATGAATGCAATTTTTTACTATAATCGAAGCCTTGCTTTTATCCATGCAGTCTTGTCTTTTTTGTATTATGTAAAGTTAATGCAGATTTCAATGAGAAATGACCGCATGCAACTGACCCCCCCCCCCCATCCCCCTCCCCTCCTTATGATTCTAGTAAGAAAAGCTGCAGTTACTATATGCGATACAGATGCTGCCCCTTCAAAACGGAGTGCCTGTATCGACATGACAAACATACACGTCACAGGTCATTTCCGGTAAGTATAATCCCCGTTTATACGCCATCAAGTTCTCAGCACCGTTGTTAAACATAAGGTTTATATTTTTTCCCCTTACATTTGTTTGTCTTGCTCAACAGTATCCTACAGAAGATGAAGACGACTACGATGGCGTAGATCTGCTGAATCTTTTCATAGCCATGACCCTCCTTAGTGGTGAAGATGACGACGATGACGACTTTGACTTTCCTTTTTACCTATGAGGAGCATGGTTTCTGAGCTTTTTCACTCTTTTTGTCAGTGCCTGAAACCACTGAATGGGATCTTAATTGTGAAATTGGGGTGCCCCAGAAGAGCACATGAGTTTGACCCTTCCGTCAGTATTAAAACAGCTTCTTGAGTAGCCGTGTTCAATAGCGGGGATATCAACCGTGCACCGTGGAAGGCCAAGTGTGTTCAGGTTTTTAATTTTAGTCGGACTACAGCAGGTGATTTTCTTTTTAGGGACTAGCCCTCCTTCAACCAGAGATGAACTAACCAATAAAATCACCTTCTGCAGTCTGTTTAGAATTGAGGACGTACACACTTGGCTCTCCACAGCATATGGTTTGTTGCCCCTGCTCTAGAAGTAAGCACCTCAGATGGGACAAAGCTTTAATCTCCAGCTCTAATGATCTTGTGGTAAATCTGTGGCCTTCTCTTTGGATTTATTTCCCCCTCCCGTGGCCATAGTGTTTCAAACATGTTGCAGATTGTTAATTTTGAGTGCTCAATTCTGACTTCTGGCCCTGCAATTTGCACCATTTTGATATTTTTAAAGTGTTTGTGTGGATGGTAGTTTTTAATTGTCTATATAGTTAAAAAGTTTCCTCTTTCTCTTCCCCCCCCCCTCCCCCCCGTTCTTGCTAATGTTCACTACTGAGGATACCCGTCTCGAGCGATTTGTCATGCCACCCTTTTTCTAGTTTTGGCGAGAACACAAAATGTTAAGATTTTATTTCTTTTAAACAAGTTGTACTTGTACACGGAAAATAAAACATTGCTTCACACATTGTCTCACAGAAAGCGTGTGTCGGGTTCTTCATTGACACTGTTGCAGTTAAAAACGGGTACGGGTTGAATGTGTGGTCTGAGGAAAGTCCGTTCTCCTTCTGACGCTCACCACTAGGTGACGCTGTGTTTGTGTGGACCATATGGAGTGAAATTGCACTCGCGAAGAAGAAGAAATGTCAACAAATCTGGCGGGGTGGCAGCAGCGGACTGATCTGGTGTGAAGCTCCGGACGCCGGGATGTTTCTGAGTCGGTTCGACGGGCGGTCGAAGCTGCTGGTTCGGTCGCTTCTGTCCGGAGCTTCCGGGTCACGCGGAGCTCTGGGCGTCTTCCGCAGGCAGCAGCGGGCCGACCCCGAAATGTCGCTGTGTAACTTCATAGAAACGTTGTGCCGAGACGAAATCACCTGTCCAGATACCGAAGTCCAGCCGCTAACGGTGTAAGTAAAAGCACATGCGACGATACAGAGGAGGCTTGTCTTTCTGGCAACATCAACCCTGCGACCTGTAGGTTGCTGCAAAAACCTTCTATATACAGGAGGGATACGAAAAGCTCATAAATCGTATGAAAACTTTGTCTTCAGTCATAGAGACCTTTTCCCCTCTAAACCTTTCAGATGACCAAGTTTAAATAATAATTTGGGACCCAAAGAGGTCAAATTAGCCAACATTTCACATAAAAGCAAAGGTTAAAGAAAATAACCCCCCAAATATTAAACATTTGTGTGGCAGAACTTCTTTACTACCTCATTAATAATCCCACGACCCCTCAGATTTATTGTATGTTGTGATTCTTTGGAAGGTGCCTGTCCCACAGGTTAGGAACCATTGGTCCAAAACACCGTACTGTATATTAAGTAATTAAAACTAAAACTCCACCTGGACATCAAATCCTTGATGCATCACTATTAACAATCCAATAATGTAATATACTATATAATAGTGTAGCATTCACAGGTCCACCTTTCAGCAGAATATGTATTTTTACTTTTAATAATTTAAGTAACACCTCTTTAAATTAAGTCTGATTTTGAATGCTGTATTAACATTGTTATATGTTGAATTATTACTTTTACTAAATTAAAGAATCTAAATACTTCGCCACTGCCAGCACTGGGAACAATTAAAGGCATCTTTAGTGTTTGTTATATCTCTGTTTGAGAGTGACAGTAGGTTAAAAACCTGGCGTTTTGGGATTTTCACCCCTGCGACTTCTGCTTAATACCATAAAATGATTGTCACCTATTAAGTCCAAAAGTGCTAACCTAAGACAAACCTGATGTCAAATGCCACATTATGTCACATACCTCACATCCATTCTTTCCCTCACCTGTTACAGTAAACCCCTGGTGTGCCTGTTTCCAGCATCATTCAAACAAAACCTGCTGTCCTTCATCTATCTGGTCCGCTCGGTTCTTCCTCGGACCGCTGTCCTCCACCTGCTCACGTGCCTCGGCCAGGACCCCCACCCAAGCCCCTGGGTCACCGCTCTGGCTACACAGCTGAAAAGAAACCCGGGGCCCCACGATGCGGAGCCTCTGTACACTCCACTGTGCCGCCAGAGACTCGAGGAGCTGTTGCAGCGTTCGGCTGGTTTTGGTGAGACTGGAGGGTGGGCCAAGTGCTTCGGCGTTCAAACAGTAGGATCTGAATCTCAGAGGGCGTCTGGTTTATCAGAGCTGGGGACACAGAGGAAAAGGAAGGGCAGCGTTGTCTCTCTGGACTCCGACGGTGGGGAAACGGGACAGCAGAGTAAACGGATAAAGATGGACGTTTGTGTTAGTGAGTGTCGCGATGCCGAAGAACAGAGCGCAAAAGAAGAGATACTGGGAAGTAATGCTCCAGCAGAAACTCCTGCTGAAGAACTGCAGCCAGCACCAGACAGTCCGTGTGATGCCCTGCCTGAACACATAAAGGTAAAGAGACACTGAAAGGCAGGACAGGCGTTATCTGTCCCTCCATATTCATTTTCACATGTTTACCAATTTGATTTATTTCCATTCCATCCAGAACTGAGTTGATGATGATGATTGGATACCCTCCTTATAGCAATTTTCCACAGTGATCCATCAAGTGTACTAATCGGACCACTGTATTTCTTTGCACAGGTTGCAGTTGAAATAACAAAACTTTGTCTTTTTTTTTAAATTTAAATTGTTTTATTTAGGTCTCTGTTCTTCAAATAAAAGAATCACTGGAAAGTCAGACAGAGGTAAGAAGAAATGTTTTCTTTCTTCTAGCTGTTGATACAGACTGAGAGTGACATTTGGTGTAACTATAATTATCATTATTGTCTGTTTTCAGTGGGACCAGAGCTCCGTGGATGTGTTCAATGTGCTGAACGAGTGTGACCCCGGCCAAGTACGTCCTCAGAATTTCATAGCTGACTTCTTTTTATGTCGCATTAACACTTCTATAAGTGTTTACTGTAAATTGCAAAATATTTAAATGTGTAATATTTTATCCAACCCATTATTGTATTTGGAGAAACAAAATATTAGATACATCTGCACAGGAGACAAACCCTTCTGGCCAATCAGGTGGCTTTACTTAACCACCCAAATTATACATTTGCCACATCTCTGCTTCTCCGGTTTAGGTGGAGGTGTTCTGTAGCATGCTGAGTTTGCCCGACTTGCCGGAGCGGCAACTTCCAAAACTGTGCAGCAGCATTCTGGCTCCCTCTCTCGACCTCAGCTACAGCACGGCAGCAACACTCATCAAGAGCCTTCTGCTGGAGAAGGCGCGTCACTGCCCTCGCAAAGGATACAACATGTGTCGCTGTGTTTAATACTGACAGAATATCATTTAACTATACCTGCAGGTCCTGTGCCTGTCAGAACCGGCCTCCAGATGTCTAGTCACTGCCGCAACAGCACTGTGTAGCCGCTGTCCCAGACCAATGTGCCACGCTCTAATTGGGCCAGTTCTAGAGAAAAACAACATAGGTGAGGAAAAGGTTGAGCTACGACTGAGTGTAGCAATCGTTTATTTACACTGTCTGTCACGTGAAGGGGGTCAGAGTCGGTTAATTACAGAGCAGCAGCCCCGGAGCCAGCATGGGTTCAGTGTCCTGGTTCAGGTACACATAAACAGGACACATGCTTTGATGTTATGAAGGGCTGAGCCAGGACCATGTTCCTCACCTCTTGGCCCCCTTAATTGATCCTCTATTTGGACCCTTGTTTTGTTTTCAGGGAATCCGCAGGCTGAGCTGCTGAACAAACTGATAGAAGGCTGCCTGGATTCCCATTACAGACTGCTGGTGCTTCAGTAAGATACAACATTTAAATTCGTTGTTTACTTATAACTGCTGTAATAAGTCGGAGAAGCTCAACATAGTGATAGGTTCATATGGTTATTAGTTGTTTGTTGATGCAGTCTTTTACCTTTCTCCCAGAATGACATTCAAAATAGCGTGGAGTGAGGCAGTGCTCTCCATTATCCACAGCTTGCTAGACTCCAAGGTAATATTCATTCATGGGAAAGGTTCTGCAAGGCCACTTAGTCATAATATTCATTGTTATTGAGTTGCCTGTTTTTTGTTTTTTTTCAGCCTGACATGAGTGAAGAACTGTTCACACAGTTCACCAAACAGCTCGTCAGCCAGGGTCCTCAATTCACAAAGTCTGTGAAGTTTGCCAAAATGATGCTAACGGTCCTCACCAAATATAGCAGTCATGTAAGTTTGTAAACTTATATCATGCATCATGGCTGAACAGTGGATGAAATTGTATTTGTAAATCTTTCTCTGTTTCCAGGTGACTGCTGCACACAAACACTCCCTGTTGGGTTGCTTGGTGTTAAACGAGACCTTCCTGAAAAAGTCTCTCCAAGCTGCTTTGAAAAGAATCTCACACACATGAAGTTTCTTCTGGCCCGATACATGTTAATAAACCTATTTAAATAAGCTCTTGTCTACTCATCTTTTTACAGAAAAGATTCCTAATGCTGACTTTTGTTCACTTGACATGTTGGCTCTGTTTTATTTCAATGTTTAGTTTCTTTAAATACTGAATAAAATGTTTTTCTAACATTAAACATACATTGGTGAAAGTACTGTACTTGAATACCATTTTGATGTACTTTACCTGAATATTTCCATTTAGTGTTCCTTAAACTTTTACTTCACTACATTTCAGAGGGAAATGTTGCACTTTTTACTCCACTATTTATTTGAGAGCTACAGTGACTAGTTACCCTGCAGATTCAGGTTTTGCAAACAAAACGTGGTCATTTTGTAAAATACGATACATGTTGGTAGATTATACTGCCCAATGGTATATAAAGTAATAAGAATTATCTCTACCCTTACAATCTTTAACAATAAAATGCTGCTTGTATATTAAGGCATATGTACTATATATAAAAATACAACACTGACAGAAGCCATTCTGCTGCACGAGTTCCTTTAATACATTTAGTACATTTTTATAATTCTTCTGTGCTGTTCTGTAAGACTTTGAATGCAGGATTCTAACTTGTAAGAGTATTTTTATTTCGAGGTATTGCTTGTTATATATATTTAAAATGTTTTAAATAAAAAAACAGGATCTTTTATTGGGAGCCTTTACATTTCGTCAATAGTCTATAACTGCTTTTTGACCATTTATTTTCCTAAATTGAGCAAAAATTGAGCTAAATTGATAAAATAATTCAATCAGCAAATGTGTATTTGTTTTTAAAGCGTTACATTTTACATGGATGTGTGTGGTAGGTAGTAAAAAATAGAAACGCTTTTTGATGACGCCACCAGAAGGTCGCCTTTATTTTGCGTCACTTCCCACGGTACTTCCTTTTCTTCGTAGCAAGGCGAGAGGGACAAGCCGCTAAAATGAGGTTAGACCGAAGTTAACGAATAAATGTCAAGAAATAAACCCTTTACGCATTTACAACTACTTGTGTTGGTCTGCTAAACATGTGGTGTCCTTATATAATGCGGCGGATATGTTATGTAGTACATTTCTGTAGAATTACGTGAAGTTAAACGTCATGTATGTGACCAGTTCATCGGCCGGTGTTGATCCGCCACGCAAAATGTGGGATGTAATCCACCTTCATCCACAGATTTAAAGCGTGTTTTAGTAAACAATCCAGCATCGGATGTTTACATTAGCGCTTCTACATAAAATTTAAATAAGCATTTGTTCATTTTGCACCAATTTTATGATTGTTTCGTCGCTGACCGACAAACACAAGTGGCTTGGAATTTGAGGTATTTCACCAATTACATTCGCTTTAACATGTTATCTGATTTTTTGTTACAGTAAGGTATCCAGGGATACGTTGTACGAAGCTGTAAAGGAGGTTTTGCAGAACTCTCTGGCCAAACCAAGGAAGTAAGTTCATATGAGGAGAGCTGTTTTACCTGTGACACTGAAGTAAAATGCAGGAATGGGATATCACAATGTAACGCGGTGTTTTGGTTTGTAGGTTTGTGGAGTCGGTGGAGTTGCAGATCAGCTTGAAAAACTATGATCCCCAGAAGGACAAGCGTTTCTCCGGCACTGTCAGGTTCGACCTTTTACTGTTTCACCCAACCTTTTCCCTGTGTGCTTCCAGCCCTGTCTGAGTATTAAAGCAGCCTGTTAGATGGCGAGCAGTTACAGAAATCGCTAAAGTAATTTAAAAACAAAAAGGTCCAGACAGGCCAGGGGCGGACATGGAGAAGTACTCTGGGTAGTCTGACTGAGCTTGACCCAGCCTTGGCTGGTGAAGGTGAAGCAGACGGACCCCTACCCTGGGTCTTAAAACATGAGGGGAGGTTTTGAGTGGCTGAGCTTTTTTAAGTTCATGTCCTCAAGCCGACCAATTTACATTACGTTACCAAAGAGGCTCAGCTGGACACCGGTCACGGTGGTGGTATGGGTAAGAATGTTTCTGTTACGCTGTTAAATCAAGAGGTGTCATTTGAGGATGGCAGAGTATTTGAGTTTCAATATATCCTGACCATGAACTAGGTATTTTAGAGAAGTAAACATTTTTCATCACAATAATTTGCTTGTGGTTTACTTTTTTCAAGTTAATGTACGAAAAAAATTGTTAAACGAGTTGGATACGCACAAGTTTTCTCTCAACGTACTCTGCCACACTTCCAACTGATGGGCCCCCTGGGGTTTGACGTGGGGTCGTGAGCGGTGTCTCTAACCGCTTTGTGAATATGCAGGCTGAAGACTCTCCCCAGGCCAAAGTTCTCCGTCTGCGTCCTGGGAGACCAGCAGCACTGTGACGAGGCCAAAGCCGCTGAACTGCCGCACATGGACATCGAGGCTCTGAAGAAGCTCAACAAGAACAAGAAGCTGGTCAAGAAGCTCGGTACGAAGTTGGCACCGGGATCCTTGCAGACACCTGGCTTGTGACGATTGTAGTTCAACAGGCCTTTTAAAAATAGTTCTCGTTTCTTACTGCTCACTTTTTTTAGCCAAGAAGTACGACGCCTTCCTGGCCTCAGAGTCTCTGATCAAGCAGATCCCTCGTATCCTGGGCCCCGGGCTGAACAAGGCTGGCAAGTTCCCCTCCCTGCTCACCCACAACGAGAACATGAATACCAAGGTGGACGAGGTCAAATCCACCATCAAATTCCAGATGAAGAAGGTATGCTGCGCAGCACTCACATTTGAATAATCCTTGCCACTCTACTGGTTGGTACGGACTTATTTTCCGGTTCTAATTATCTGTTGTAAACAATCGTTTGGTTACTAAACAATATATTCCTCTTTGTGCCGTAGGTGCTTTGTCTGGCTGTAGCTGTAGGACACGTGAAGATGACAGAGGATGAGCTTGTGTACAACATCCACCTGGCCGTTAACTTCCTGGTGTCTCTGCTAAAGAAGAACTGGCAGAACGTGCGTGCGCTTTACGTCAAGAGCACCATGGGCAAACCCCAGCGCCTCTACTAAAGGACAGCTTTTCTATTAATAAAATGTGGAGATGCTCCAAAGTTGTCTGTTTTGGTCTTTTCTTTTTTTTTCAGGTTAAATCTTTGGTCTTCAGAGTTTATTTTATATTTAGAGTTTACTGGTCATTGACGGCTTGATATTGAGTTGAAAGTATTTGCAAAGAATTTAACTGCGACATAACCAATGCACTGTACCTAGAATGTAATTATCTTGGTTCATAGTTGTGACAACTTACTCAAAGCATTAATGGAATCCAACTGTTAATGTTGTGCTGTCCGTTACAACCTATTCCCTTGGATATTTCCTAATTCAGTGCCTAACCAGAAATCCTTTATTAGTTTCGCAGTGGAAACATTTACTTTGTTGCAGCGTAAGTGTACAGTGCAGGACAGAGAAAAATTAAATAATTTTAAAAAGTACATGTGATGACATGCAGTCACACTTACAAAAATAAGTAGTGAAACAAATTCAGTGCAAGGGAAGTAGCAGCCAGTAAAAATATACTATGAAAGTGTGTATATATATCTATATTGCACGTTGTTGTTGGCATTACCCGCCAGTGTAGCAGTAGCAGTTTGTGTAGTAATTTTATCTTTATATTTATAAGAAATGATAGAACAATGGAATAAAATACAAAGGAATGAAAAGAAAAAAATTGCTTCTGTACAAATATTTATTAACAGTGAAAGTGCTCTGACGTGTCAAGATGTTGGTAGCCTACCTACTGATCCTCCTGATGTGTTACAGAGTGCAGGGGTGCACGATCGCAGCTAATGTGAAGAGAGACATCTCATGATTCACGAGGCAATGCAGTATCGCATGATAAGATGCCAGACTTCTTTTATTGGTAAACATGCATTGCATGAATTCTCTGAAGTTACAAGAGGACTGCTGCACAGTTTAACATTACAAATAGGTGTAGTACACAGAAATGCACTGGCTACAGAGACCCCTATAAGGAAAAACTGAAGTACTGGCCCAGAAACTGGCACAATGCCAGTAATGGAGGAGTTCATGTGTCCTGAACACTTAACATTTGATGCATAACTTTTTTGGGGGAATTGACTAGTGTTGATAGTAGTATGGATACTTTGGGGATTGATCAGCCCAACGTCTGTGGCATTTGGCATCTTACGTGTCTACATCAGCCGTATGGAACTCCTAATACAGAATAATCCTTCAAATTGTAATACTTGGAAAGTCGTCACTGTGGTGGAGGAGGAGGGGGCCTCTTGGGTGGGCAGTTGTGGGAGGACCCGGGCCCCTGCTGTGGTGCGGGAGGTGGAGATGGTAGGATGGAGGTGGAGGATAGTGTCACGGGGGATGGTGTCAGGACGGTCCCATTGACCTTTAAAAGCGACAGCAAAACTCATCCCGGTCGTTGGCCGGGCGCAAGTCGTCCAGACAGAAGCAGAGTCGTTAGCTGAGAACTGCTGTTGGAGTTCCTCACAGTCCAGTCGTTTAGCTTCTCTCACCGCGTGCTAAACCCGTACTTCGACTCTTTAAACCCGGCCTTGTCCCCTGCTCCTGAACGCTTCTTCCTTCATCAACCGTAGCTGTCTGAGCTTAGCTGTGAGCCAGGTTTGGTGACGTGGTCAGAGCGCGGGGGACAGCGTGACAGGCCCCGCTGAGTGTAGTGTAACAGCGACCCAAAACATCCCCCTGTCTGGTCGGGCATTTAATAAACTGTGTATTTTTGGGAGGCCGTGGGTGAGGTTTCCTTTGTTAAAGTCACAGAGGACGATGACCAAGGAGTCCGGGTTTGTCTGCTCCACACACAGTATGTGGTTGGCGAGCATGCGCTGTGTAAACACCGGCCAGAATGAATGAAGCGCACTCACGGGGCGAGTAGAGGGTTTGCAGGTGACGAACAACGATTCCAGACCGGGAGAGCAGTACTGTCCAATCACTGTCGCGTCGGGACACCGGCCACTGTTGTGTAGAAACAGACACCTCCACCTTTCGTCTTGCCAGAGAGTTTCTGTGGCGACTGTAATTCAGCACAATTACATTAATAACATGTTCACTTAATCTGTATTTATTTGCATAGTTATAAATCTCCTGTCCATGTAATACCGGGATATAAACAATGTTGTTGTTGTTGTTGTTGTTATTGGGTTAAATATGACTAACTTTGGCAGCTGTATAAGATGCCAAATGCCACAGACGTTGGGCTGATTAATCCATACTACTAAGTCTTGATTTGGGGATCAATACTAGTCAATCCCCCCCCCAAATAAATTCTGCATCAAATGTATCCGGGAGTAAATAACATATTTCTCATGTTCTGAATTCCTATTGGACTAGAATGTGCCACGTGACCAGGAAGTGTTTGTTTCGCCGCATATACAACAACGTTACATTAACACAACGACAAATGTTCAGTGCTTGTAGTCTTCTACTGTGAGTAGTCTGTGTTGTGTCGGTCTCACTGAGTGGATTTGTTACTGAAACACAAATGCAAACCGTCAGTGAGAGTCCCGGTGCGGAGGATCACGTTGTTACC
>JAVQJD010026221.1:0-18634 GCA_036023655.1 Nannoperca australis | reverse complement strand
CAGTCTGCTGGTCCTGGCTCGCAGGCTCTGCAGTCTCCTTCCTGATGGCAGCAGGCTGAAGAGGCTCTGTGACGGGTGGGTGGGGTCCGTTGCAATGCAGATGGCTTTTCGGGAGAGGCGTGTGCTGTCGAAGATCTTCTCAGCTGCCCTCACAATGCGCTGGAGGTTCTTCCGACAGGAACTCTGTCTGCTCGAGTTGGATGGCGTGATCCGCAACAGTTGGCCAGCACAATGGTGGGGATGGCCAACTTATGAGGGCTAGCCGCTAGCCTAGCTTGGATACCTCCACCTGTTCCCCGCTTCTGCTTCCTCTCACACCGCTTGTGTCGCCTCCACTGTGGGCGAGGTGCAGGACTGGGGGTCGGTGATGGTACAGGCCTCCGGAGCAGACCGCAGTCTTGTAGTTCTTCTGCCCTCGTGGAGCTCAACTAAAAAAATGCGACTCTGACAGCATGTCCGTTTCATGACGACTGATGTACGAAAAACACAGAAACACTGTCTCATAGGGAGAGAGGAAAGCGTGTGCACGCACCACCATGGTAACGGAATGAACAGAATATTTACATCAAGAATGTTGTCTTTTACAGTGAAATCATGGATGTATTATAAGAACTGGATACCGGACCCAAAGATGGCGCCTCTCTCTTACAATGGTGACCTATAGGGAAAATGTTTTTTGGGCTGCAGGGAAAATTTATGCTGCAAATACCACAAGTGATCACTGTAAAAAATTGGAAGCTAGGCTGAGCAGCGGCATCGTATTCAGTTCTTATAAAACTTAAAACTTCCATTAGTGTAATGCGTTTGCCTTCTTCTTGCTTCACCATTCCTGACCGCTTCTTTCTTTGTCGTGCCAGTAGTTTTTAATGTTAATGTGCAATACCTCGTACAGTGCACTTGTTATACAAATCTGTGGATCTATACAGTGTGTTTATAATTATACTCAAATACGGTGCTGTCTTTATTCTCTGCAGATCTTGATCTGGGGGATTATTTGAAATCCAATGACACCACCACCACTACCACTAAAGCCCCACCCAAGGTTGTGCCTAAAGTCCCCAAAGGCACCAAGGCCACAGTCAACCTCAAACCCAAGCCAGGTGAGTGAATGCACTTTCCTCTTTCCTCTTGAGGCCAGTACTTCAACTGCAGAAAGTACCAGGCCTTTATTAGAAGCAGGCTTATATTAGAAACCTTTCTTTATTTCCCTGCTTTTTATTTTAGAAATCAGTTTCCTGATCTGCTTCTGTTTAAATATGCTATTTGTCCAAATTCAACACTTTGGTGATTCTCTGACTGTTCATCTAGCGCCACCATTAGGTCATAATTTTAACGTGTAAGGTTTATGATCAAGTTCCAGACCCAGCATTTTAGACGTATGCATGCACCATGTTTTTTTCTTTCCTTTTTAAATTTAAATTTCTTTAACAAAACATATGCCCCCAGTTTTCTACAGTTTATTGTTCCCAAAACATTAGCCACACCTAAATTATTCATAATAATAATCATTATTGTTATTATTTCTGCTACACTTAATTGACTGAATGTAGGCCAAAGACACTGCACACACAAGTAAACCAACATTTGCAGGAGACTACCACAGAAAGAGGTTTTTCATCCAAACGTAACAGTGGATGAATGAAGTCTTTACCGCAATATCATTACTATTGATTAAAAAAACACACAAATATAGACAAATCTACACAGGAACCAAAACATTTCACAGTATAGTCACGTTGACCTTTCTTTGAGATTAGGTGAGACAAGTGGACAAGTCAGTTTGATTTGTGTTTGACATTGTTTTTCCAGTGGTTATTATTATTAAGTTATTCCCCTCTCAGTTTACAGTGATGTTTTATTAACTCCTGCGTTTGCCTTTGTTTTGCAATTACACTGATTACATTTGACCTCTACAGCTGGTGATGACTTTGACCTGGCTGATGCCTTGGACCCCAACAATGACATTGGGGGCAAGGAGAAGAACAAGGGGCAGGGAGGTGGGTGAGAGTGTCTCCCGTAGGATTAGTATTTGTAGCTAGTTTGGTAACACTTTAAAATCATCAGCATTCTTTAAGTCAAATTACTTAGTAAGCATGTGGAATTAAATCCAATATTTGTAGAATCAAAAAAGACACCATAGTTGACAGCAATGTATGCTGTACATACATTACATGAAGTACTCGTCATTATGAGGAGCCACCATTACATGTCATTGTCATAAATGTAATGGCGTATACGAGCATAATCCTTCTCACCATCATGTGTCCATACTTAACTTTTACATTTTAAGATGGCAAAGGACACCAGTTCATCAACGATAGACAGAGATCAATTCATCAAACTTTGTTGTACATTTTCCTGTTGTAAAATTCTACCAAAGTTACCACTCACAGCGCGAGAGTGGGTCCACTTGATTTCTCTCCCGGTGTACGCTGGTGTTACATGAGCTGGGTGGAGTTTGCCATAAAATTAATGTTTAAAGTAAGCATGTCTCCCTTGTCCCTAGTGGATGTTACACCCAAGACTGTAAGGCAGTTGCATGTTAAAAAGGCATCATATCAAAAGGGACAGCCCTGTCATGCATTCTTGATTTACTCATTCATTTACATTATGAAATTACAACAAAATGCAAAGAACTGCCCAAACTACACATTTTAAAATAAATAATGATGTACCACAGGCCCTTTGTGTGTCTTTATCTGGATATATGAAATCTGACTATTTACTATGACATTGTGGTGTTTTACAGGTTCAAATTAAGATCAAATCATACAAGAATAATATGTTTGGGTCTATAGGAAATTCAAAGAAGTTGTTAATTTGTTTTACAGTATTTGAAAAGCTGTGAAAGAAGGACTTATGGAGTAAATGTAACATTTTCTCAGTTCTGACATTCCTGTAAAACTTTGAAAGCCATAGCACGCACAGCTCATTAGCAAGCTCAACAGTTACTATGACTCCACCAAGACAACTGTCCCCATACATGCACATGCATTCTTTGTGGCCAGCCCAGATTGCTGTGCTATGTGTGTTATTTTGTGCTTAATGGAAAGACAGATTCAGAAAGAGGAAAGGCAGTCTGTTTGAATAAGTACTCTTTTGTAGTGCTACAGAGGAACTAAATAACACTCTTCCAATTCATTTCTCTTCAAGAGAGTTCATCACCCCCCCCCCCCCCTGCTCATACACTTAAACTGTCCTCTGATTCGTTATTTTTGCATTCCAAGTTTTCTGCTTTCTACTCCTGAAGACCAAAAGGTGGTTTCAAGGTGTTCTTAGTTAAAGTCCCCTTATGCTTTTACAAACATTTTCTATATTTCAGTTAATATTTTATAGTTTTCTATTTTTCTTTAATCAAATATTCCCTTTGTATGAAGATATCTGGAGTCATCTTCACTCTGTGAATTCAATGTGTCTTATTTTTTATGATATAGTCATAATCATATAATATGCTGCAAGACAGCTGGTCGTTACCCTTTAAATATATTGTCATGTATACTGAGTATTATAAAGTGTTAACATAACATATTAATATACAAGTATACATAGGATGTACTGTGCAACCCAACAAGAAACCAAAGGAAAAGGTTGTGCTTGAACACTGACGGAGCATCATCCTCAGCGTGGTGATGATCTCTCTCCTTTTTCAGATGGATTCTCTGACAGTGATCTGGTTGATGTTAGTAAAGATGAGACGTACAAACCTGACAAAGGCAAAGGTAATGTCTGCACCTTCATATCCATGTATACCTTGACAGCTACAGAGTGTTTAACCCTGTCGTTATTGAGGAGACCAGCGCTGCATGTAACTGAAAAATATATTCACATCTGTTAACAGGTGGAGGCCCAAGTGGTGACAGAGATCGTGTTAAACAGCACGATGACAACACTGGTGGGTCTTCTGTCTGTAGTGTTGGTTCAGTCTGTCTGACTGCCTGAGCTTACTGTTTATCTCTGTCTGTGTGTGTGTGCAGAGACCACAGCAGAGGTGGGCACCATCGCAGGGATTGTTAGTGCGGTTGCCATGGCACTGGTGGGTGCAGTCAGCAGCTACATCTCCTACCAGAAGAAGAAGCTGTGCTTCGGAATACAGCGTAAGTCTTTTACATTATATACTGTTTGGAAGCCTTTCTGTAGGGGTATGTCATTTTTTATGGTGGCATAATAACTTGATTGAGGGTCACAGTGGCACCAAAATATCTGCATTGTGTTGCACCAGCTATAAGTAAAGTCCTTAGTAAGTTAGCTGCTCTAATCAATAATGTTATAGAAACAGCTGATCAAATGATCACTAACTATGCAGTTCCCCCAGCTTAGAGCCTTTTGGCCTTTTTCAGCTCATTGTTTTGATTTCATGGCCCACAACTTTCAGTGAGATGGTCAGGAAATGGTGCAGACCAAACTCAATCTAAAAGATCTGAGGTAATGTGGAGTACAGCTGACATATCTGACCTTAAACCTGATAAATGCTGTTTGATATTGATGTAAATCAAGAAGATTTTAATGTACGTTTCATAAAAAGAACTCAACATACCTCATATTACAGAATGGCATGCTGAATAACGTCAGTTAGGTTAGCATACATGGACATTTCTCATTCATTATTATTTGTCAGTTGTAGTGCTTGTAGTAAGAGCACGTTAGCAGCAGCAGACACAGTAACAGCAGCAGTAGCAGTCATTGTATTCGTTGATGCAAATGAAATGTGTTGTTGCATTGGGACAGAGAGCCTGAATACTGACATGGTGAAGGCGGAGAACCCTGATGCTGTGGTAGCAACAGAACCACAAGGTAAACTCATCTTTACTGCACTTTATCAAATCTACTGTACGCTGTTTTCCAGTCCAATCTATTACCATCAAAGCCCAAATATAAAACATCTTTTTCTGGAAAATAAGTAAAAGCTTCCTTTTAACTGGTGGCGCTATTGTCACTTGATGACTCCAGTGGCAGAAGCTACAGAGCGAGAAACGCCCATTACAAGGCCAAGTTATAAAGTTATAAAATGGTCTGCTTAAAGATGTTGACGACAGCGTTTGAGAGTGTGTGTCTGAAATGCAGAATAAAGGAATGCAGTTAACAGAGCTGTTATTCAGCTCAACATCCATTTCAAAGACACCCCTGGCTGTGTTTTTGTAGTATACAAATTCTTGCTATGGATGTATTAAAGTGAACTGAAATGAAATTGCATTTTTCTGTCTGCTCTGTAAATATGCAGACTTGTCCTGTGACAAAAAAAGAACCCAAAAGGGAGAACTGTGCTGTTGTAACTTTTTGGGGTTTCCGTCCTTATTTTAATACAGCCAGTCAAATCTTGCATAAAGCAGTCACATCTGTGTTGTATCAGAGCAGATGGTCACACTGAGCCAGACAGCAGCTTGCTACACAACACAAACATGAACGCTGTTGTCTGGTCCTGCACCATCGCTTGTTAAATTAAATATTTACAGAGGAAAAGTGCTCTGCTAACGTCAGTTTGCAGACTAGATAGCAAATTAGCTGCTCAGCTGCAGCACATCACACTGCATGTAAACGTACCTGCAAAAGTGACTTTGGTATGGTTATGTTTTGCTCTTCAGCAGCACTAACAACAGGCTGTCTGCCCATGACATGTAGGCTACAGCCTGCAGCTGTCACTCAGACACAGACAGCAACACGTCCCTGCAGCGGGCTGAGACAAGAAGCATTTCTGATATTTCCCAAAAGAGCTTTTTCTTGCTTTTACAAATAAATTCAGTATTAACAATACATTTGATTATTTTTGCCTACAAAAAGACATGACTAAATGTAATTTCAATTGGACTTAAATGACAACTGGATATCACGTTTTTTTTTTTTCATGTCCATGTTGATTTTGTCTCTTTTGTTGTCATTTCCATCCTACTGTCCTCTGTCATTTTATGGCTTTTATGGCTCTTGTTTAAGGACTGCAGTTGAAAATGAGTCACCTGGCTGTCACATCTTAGAAATGTTGATTAATTGTCTTTTTTAAATAAATCTTTATAAATAGACATGAAATAAAACATTAAACTTATACCCCATACTACCTGCAGATGCAGTCTAATGTCTCTTGTTATTTGTAAAAGCTGAGAGATGATTTGTGTCTCTTTTCTGTTTTTTGCTTTTCTGCAGTCCAACAGACTCTCCTGGAGCCACCCAACGCTGAACCTCCCACTGAAGAGAACCCTGCGTAACACACACACTCACACAGATCACCCACCTACATGCATTCATTCCCAAACACCCCCCTGCACACACACACACACACACACACACACACACACACACACACACACACACACACACACACACACACACAGAGATCACCCACCTGCATGCATTCATTCCCAAACAGCCCCCTGCACACACACACACTCACACACACACACACACACACACACACACACACGCTACAGGACACATGTCTGTTGTAGCATGTGCTTGTTGATCTTAGTTTTTAGGCAGCTGGAGATCAAGTGAAGCAGAGGTGGCAGTAGGCCACGGCCAGTGTTTTATTTGATTTATTTTTTATTAGATGAATGAAAGTTGTGAATTGTAATCAGCTGTGGCTAATATTCTGAGTTTGAATGGAACGCAGACAGCATATCTCCGGTTCCCCTTTTTGACACATATCTGAGTATTTGTCTCAAATCGAAGGTGTTCAAGTCAAATGTAAACTGGAACAAAACTTCTCATGACTTGGAGGTCTGTCGTTGCTCTCCACACACGTGTAGAGAGTGAATGAAGACCATAAAAACATATTTATATTCAAAGCCGTGTAGCAACTGATTATGTAATCACTTGTGAAATGTGATAATATGGTCACATAATCTATCCATTATCACAGCAGTCGATTTGTGTTACTTTATAAGGAAAGTAACATATTAAACTAAGGGTAAAGTCATAGAACTGAAGTTATGTCATGTCTCGATGTTGACTAACAATATGAATTTCTCGTATTCCTACAAAATGTGACATTCTGTATTTCATTTATTACACTTTTAAGTTTACTGTTGTATCGTTATGATTTTATAATCAGCAATTATTTGTTACTCTAATAATCAGGAGCCATTGAAGTTTCCCAACAGGTTTCATTATTTGAGACTTGCTGCATGTATTGACCTCTCATGGGCTCCACTGTTAAAGTCCACTGGTGGGCGAGATACATACTCAGAACTGGAGTTGCTGCAGGTTGCTCCTGTTTACATCATGTGACAGTTGCTTGATTAATTGGTACGTGCTGCTCGTCATGTTGTGTATCTTAATGTACAAAGATGCCTTATTCACATTTAGATCTTTTTGCAGAGAGGAAAAAAATAAGGCGTCTCAACATTTCTGTGTGCTTTTTATAGTGTAAATAGCCTAATGTTTGTTGTAAAGTTAGTGTTAGTAGATTCAGTTTTTTCAACTGGCCTTTAATAACAATGCCTAATGAAGGAAGCCTGGAAAATGTTTTCCAAAGTAGTGAACATGAAATAATAGTCAGTGAACCCTCCATCAGCCTCTTGTCAACCACTCAACCGAGTGGCTAAATGTCAAGTTGAAGAAGAAAAACAAATGAAGTTAAAAAGAGGCTGGACTAACACTCATCTCTGTAATGCTCCAAGTTTCAGGAACGTCAACACGGCACCAACTTCAAAAAGGACTTGCCACACTCGATAAAAATGATGTTATGTAAATCCATTCCACTGCAGTTAGCACGTACTTCCCTTTTCTCCGCTAATTTGAAAGGGGAAAAAGTAAATGTGACTTTTGTTGAAGATTTAACTGCTATAAATGTTTTACTGAGTGTGTGCAAAATAATACCTTTATCCCCGGTGGCCATTTTAAATTGACATCATCATGAGAAATCCTACTTGTAAGATTGGCGTGTGTATTAAACTTGCACTATGTCAGTAGGCAAGCTAAACAGATTGTAGTTACTGTAAACCAGACAGCTATTGGCCTGAGCAGTTTTGGAAGCCCCAAGCTTGTTGAATAAAGTGACGAAGACAAACAAAGACAAAGACGTTAAGGTTTCCTGTGGAGTGTTCCTTCTATTGAATGTATAAACTTCAAATTCATCAGCAAAATCCATTTATTTCTGAGAGGATTTTGATCTGGAATCTGTGAAATCATCAAGTTTGCCCAATTCATTTCAGTTACAATGATTGCCTCAGTATGTTGCAGACAGACTAGTTTGTATGAGGTGTAAAAACAAAACCTGTTCTGAACAGCAACACTTGAAGCTGGGGTTGAAAGGTGCATTTAATTACACTTTGAAGCATAAAGAGGTCTGTATGATGTCCTGCATCCCCTGAAGACTTCCAAATGGCCACCAACAAAACAAGATATACAAGAGTGGAAAAGTGAGGTATTTCAGTCAATCAAGTTTATTTGTCACGTAATGCAGTGTATTTGTGAAAGATGAGAAGACGTCAGACGTGTTGTAATTGGTCGCCACAGAGACAATACTGGTTGAGATGAAACTAGCTGTGTAGATGAAGTTAGCAGCAGTAGTTAGCTTTAGGATCTTAAATAGTGCTTTTGGAAAGTTGTGATGGTTGTATATTTTACTGTGAGCAGTTCTGTGTTTGTACTATTTGAGGTGTATGAGAGGATACTTGTGCTCCAACTGTAGTCTTTAGTGTGTGTGTGTGTGTGTGTGTTTACACTCTTCGCCTGCTCTTTTTACACTTTGTACCCAACTTGACTTTTCCTAAAAACTTTAGGAACTACGTTTTGTAGATAGTCTCTGCTTCATGGTGATTGAGCTTGTTCTGTACTGCCAATGGTTTGTTGTTTTCCTGAAAACTCCAGGACTCTCGCACGTTCCTGAACGGGACCTGAGAAATCATTCAGTTTTCTATAGTAGTTGCGTTTACATGGACCTTAATAATCAGAATTAAAAGGCCTCACGTAACCACCTCAGTTGGAAGAGACTGGAACTTTCAATCATGTATTAGCGACTAAGAACCATGGAAACATTAATCCAATGGTTTCTCTGGTTGGGATAGATCCCTTCCTTCTGTGCACGTTTGCCCCACGTGGGGGGACATCAGGTGACGTGAACGAGGTTCTGGAAGGGACAGAAACAAAACTGCTCTGTGAAAGATTTAAGGTCAAAGGTCAAGAGGTGTTTGAAAAAATTAACAAAGCCAGGAAAAAAATAAACAATCTTTTGTTATAAATCCAGCAGATGAGACGCTTCACTGCTGGCAGACGTGAAAAAGTTCTGTTGTGATTAAAAGGTTGTAAACGCACATTTTATCAGATGGCTTTATTCAGCATCCGTGTAGACAGTGAAGTTGGACTTATTGTCCATGTGACCGCAGCTACTGTCTGATATTTAGTCTGTTTGTCATTTTATAGCACTGCTGAAAGTCTTTAGTGACTTATTGAACCCTGTGTAGTGGACTTACGTGATTCCACAGTGTAACATAAAATAGTGAATACGGCCGCGTTCATGTCGTGTGAAGGAAGGCAGCAGTAGAAAAGATTTACAACTTGAGGATGTTCACTTTATCAGACAACAAATAAAGACAATTACTGTGATTAGATTTGTGTTTGTTTACCTTGCATGACGGACTTTGGATGACATTAGGTGTCTTTGTTGATTGTGTGGATATTTCTGAGCTTTTCCGAAGAGGGGTTGCAACTTTTCCACTCACAGTAATGACTTGGTTCTTGTGCTGCTCTTCTCACGCTCATGCATACTTCTGTACATTGTGTACAGCTGGCGCATGGACCCATGCATGTCTCTCAAAATTTTTAAGATGTTAACAACGAAGCTAGTGGAAGTGAACGACACACATGCACATGTGTGACATGTACGTGGCAAAAGCAATGATTAGTAAACATTAGCACAGTCTGTATTTACACAGAGGTGAATGCTTGAGGGATTTGGATTGAGTTTAAACTCCCTTGTTGTACCGCGTTGTTTCATATACTGAGGGTGTATGTGTTGTATGAGTGTCGGTGGCCTATAAATCTAGTGTGGTATGTATCTGACAGAATGCACCACAGTCCTTTGAGTCGCTTTTTCTCTTTTTCTAAAAGTCCTTAAACAGTCTTCTGAGTCTTAATGCAGCACTGTGCTCAGAGGCTGGTTGCACAAAGACTCGAAGCTGAACACAGTAGTCTTAAACAGGACACAATTGATATACAGTACAGTTGTTTTCAGTAGGAAACCTCTGCTCCCAAAAACATGTTGTAAAGAAAATATAGCGGTAAGACCGGCAACAGCAGAACTGCATTTAAATACAAATTCAAAGGGTTTGACAGTCAAACAAGTCTTTCCCTTTTCGTGGCTGATGCCCCATTTTCTCATCAAAAGGAGACTCCGTTATTTTCAGCTGCAGAGACGCAACAAAGGCACTCGGCCGGACTCATCCAGGGAGGTTGGGAGTAACCCCTAAACCATGGGGGCGCTCCAGGCTCTACTCTTAACCAAGAACAAATACTAGGTACACTTGCTACTCCAAACTTTGAAAAAATGTATAACCCATATGTTACTGACATATGTTATAAAATGTCAGCAGAAGATCTCATTATTTCAAGGATTAGGACAAAATCTTCTGGTAATAATCCGTTTCTGCTGTAACGTTTCTCTCTGGAATAAACTTCCATTTGCCATTAGAAAAGCTGGTTCCCTTGTGGAAATCTAGACTTAAGTTTCATAAGCATGTAATGCTGGTGGACGTGTTTTCTGTCATTAGACTAAAGCTCACGTTATACCTTCAGAAATCTTGAGGGTCTGTGTGATGGGATTGTCATGTGACCACGTCCACGAGGTTCTTTGTGGACATAGTCTTTTTTCCCCAAACATTTGTGAGGACTGTTTCCTAGCGTGCACAGAGAATATATGTATCTGCACATACCCAATGTAGCATGTACAGAACCTGTTTTTTGGACTTTGTTGGGAGTTGTTGTCGGACACTTGAGACAGGCCTAACTTAGAAGACCGTCTGACAAATCTTCAGACCTTCAGAGATCAGTTATCAATGCTGAAACATCTTCATCTGATTGACAATGGAGTCTGATGAACCAGTGTTCCACAAGAACATTTAGAGAAGCTCAAGTCAAAGGAATCTCTGTTATTAGGGGATTTTATATTTTCTTAAAGCTGTCCAACATGGTTTTGAGCTGCTTTTTGAGTGGTTGGAGTCACAAACTGCTTAATTGATCCGATCACCTTGTAAAGAGCTGCACATGGAAAACCTCTCTGCCCTGTCAGCTGTAATTCAAATGGTGCTTCTCTCTTTGCCTTATACCCTGCACAGTCTCACGGGGACTCGCTGCAGTGTTCATCGAACACCCCATAGCTGCACCTGAGCAAGGGCAACACCCATGGCTTTCAGCTCCTTTGGGGGATTGCATCTTGGAAGAATGGGAGGGGGAAATGGGTACAGTATTCAGAGCACTGAAAGGTGTGGCTGTTTCGTCAAGCTCAGGCTGCTGAGAGCTGAACTTCACACAAAGCAAACACAAAATAACAAACCATTCTGTTTACTGAATGTACTGAATATCTAGCAAAAATCTTTGGCTTGTAGCAAAAATACAAATTTACCAAAGATGTAGCATCAATCGAGATTGCCTTTGCCTTTATGTATTAGGACTGAATTATCTGTTTGTAAGATAAAGGTTTAGCAATAATCATGAATCATGAGTGAATCTGGACTTGAATCTGAATGTTCCATAGACGTCCTCACCGTCTCCAGTGCAACATTTGCAGTAGTTGGATGGCTAAATGAAGACTTGGATAAAAGCAAAGAGTAGAGTGTTTGAGAATGTTTTTTTTATGTCCATGAAAAGACAGTACAGATGCACCTGATATCTTGCAAATAGTGTGTAATCACCTGCACACTGCTCACGTAGATCTACAATGTGTGAATGCAGTTATTACTGGCACTGTGGATGTTGAGACTGCTGTTGGGTTCAGTGTGGACAGGACAGTCCTGGAACACGTGCCACACTGCTGACTGTACAGAAAATACAGTGGGGTTGAAACTATGTGATTATGCAGTCATTGTTAGTTTGCTTTGTAAAGTGTCTCCCTGCTCTCCAAACTCTGTATGTATCTGCATTGTATTATATGACAGCTGTGCCTGAGTGTGGATGCAGTCACATGACACTGACCCCTCCCAACATGCTGCCACTCCGACTGTGCTCTCCTTGCAGTACACTCTAGTGCCTGTCATCGTGTCATGCAAAGCCAGCCAAAATCCCGCAACCTCACTTTTTGCTTCAGAAACAGATCCTGGTGAAAACCCAAAGTCACGTTTTGTTCCCAGTCCGAGAAGCAAAAAACCCATGAGAGCCCAGCAAAGCTATTTCTTATTTAATATTTAAGGGCTGGCTTTGCAAGACTACCTGTCACGTACAACACATACACACCTATTCAGTATACTGTTCTCATACACTTACACTTTGATGCATGCTTTTCTCTCCATACTTTATACAGTTACTTGTAGCTTACGAGTGTCTTTCTGACAGTGGTATGTTGATCTTCATTGCTTCTTGTAATAGTGAACTCTGCTTTCTCTTATACTACTATGATAACTCCCTGGCAATATGTTACAGGCACTTATTACTAATATGAACCAATAAAAGAAACTATTTGAAAAGACAAGAAAGAGACTAGAGTTGAATTCTTCCTTTTTTATTTTAAAAATGGAATGTCAGAAGTGATGGCTCATTGGGGGGTTTAGCATTCAACTTCAAAACAATTAGACACACATTTATACTGAACGACAAGATTTATATGATCACATGCCACAGGTAGACAGTGTTATTTATAGGTTACACAGCATTAGAATAAAGGGATGTAAAAATACACAGATAAGAATAATAAATTAAAGAGGACAGAGGTGTGACGGTTAAAACTGCTCTTTTAAAATGATAACTTTTTTTCCAGCTGTATCTACACATAACCCTCAATCTCAACGTGAAAATAACATTTTCAAAAACTAATTTTAAACTTATTAAATTGAATTAGTAAAATACCTGGTTTGAATAAGAGATCATCCCCTAACCATTCTAAACTTGATCAGATACAACCAATCACACCAGGCTAATTGCCCCCACCTGAACTTAAGTGGTTCACATCAACTTTAGTGGTTGTGATTCCTCTAACAGAGTGGCATGATATGCAAGAATATTTACCATGCTTGAATAGTTGTGGAAAAGCACATATTAGGAGAAGGATACAAAAATATTTCAAAAGCTTTAACTATCCCTCTGAGTACAGTTCAGATCATTATTAAGAAGTGGGGATTACAAATGGGATGACCAAGCCAGGAGGATTTTGACCAAGAGACCAATGAAAACGTTGAAGGATTAACAAGTCTTTATGGCTGACATTGGTCAATCTGTGCATGTGCCATGTGCTTTACACAAAGACTTTCTGAAAAAGTCCCAAACTGAGTCTTGTTTGCACGTCCGACGTCCATGTGGCAAAACGTTTGATGCTGAGCTCTAATGTGTAATACAGCTGGATACATTTCATGTGTTACATGTTCTGTATGTGTAGGGTGAAGGGGCTCTTCTGGTTTCATTAAATAATAAACTTTTAGTTTAATATAGTATTTCCTTTGTTTCTCACACTCAATTTGGATGGGCTATTATTTTACTTTTTATTTTGTCATGTATAGTTATTTAAGTCTTATTTAAAAAAATATATTTACAATTTCTCAATATTTTACATGTACTCCCCTAAAATCATACAACATTGTTCTTTTGATACCCATAATGAATGGAGTCACTTGTATGTGAAAATGTGGTTCAGCTTGACAAGTCTTGGTCATGATCCAGCTGACTGTGAATTAGCTGCACTTTTGCAGGTTGGGCTTAAGGACTTGAAAAGCCGGGCTTGTGTCAAATGATTACAAATCTAATCGAGCTGGCTGATGTTTGAACATGGTTTCAAATGGAACTTATCTGGCTTCTCTCAGTCAATGAATCCACACAGTCAGACATCGAACAGTTTAAGAACAGCTCTACATGCACACACCTTTTGTTCATTTGTGAGAAACAGTGATTTACTACAGTAAAGGACAAAGTGGTTGGCAATGACAGAAGAAGAGAAAATCACAGTGTGGGACCAGTGACATGGTTGGCACATTAACAGGTAAAGAAAAAAAATAAACTAAATGAAAAGCAGTGTCCAGGTACTGAGGAGGGGAAAAGCAGCCGTCCATCAGAACAAGCAGCTAGGATCATCTAGTGGCAGTGTTTGCAGATGGGAAGTAGGTGAGGGATCACAATGCCTGTATATAAAGTTGTCATGAAGTAAATGGTAAGGCTGGGAAACAAAATAGATTCACGTCAGAATTGTGGATCTTATCTTCTGTGATTCCTATTACAAAAAAATGATTATTTTCATTTATTTCCACTATAAAGATGTTAAATAATGTTTCTGCTTTGTTGCTGGAACAAAGAAAGAAGAGCTGTGTGTTGTGCAGTCATCACTGGGGAGAACAATGGCAGAGCTCATAACAATGATTCTAATCTTGATGAAGAGGATCACTGACTACTCAAACACTGACAAAGTAAGAAAGAGAAAGTGTGAGGGAGCGTGCAGTGGCTTTATTTAAAGACCATGGTAACTGCAGTCATTTGTAACATGTTAGCAGCAGCCTTCTGCAGTCGTGTGAATAAAACAGCCCTGAGACAAGTAGTAGCAATTCTTCATACAAAAATAAAAACACTGCAGATAAAACTGGTGGCAACTTTACTGAACTGAGGATCAAGCCTGGGGATTGTAAGTGACCCCACAAATTGAATCGTAAGATTCCCACAGTACAAGGTGAGCTGGCATGTCTAAATATTGAAATAACATAAATAAAAATAAAATAAGCACAGGAAAGTTCAAATAGGTCATTGAAGGTTGTGTCATGCTCAGTTTTAATACTTCATTTAAATACTTTGAAGAGATTACTTATATATTTTTAGGAAACTGTAAAGCCTCCATCACACTGTAAACACTGTGATCCTCAGGATTTGTGGTTATTGGGCTAAAACATGGATTGAACCGCGTGTCGAGAAGCAGACAGCGGCGTGTCGGGTGTTCCTGATGCATGTGTGTGTCAGATCGCAGTGTGCAGCGGAGTTCCTGTTGTGTGTGTGGGGGAGGGGGAGTGGGAGGTGGAGGAGGACAAGGAGTGGGAGGAGGCCTCTCTCTGCAGCTCCTCCACCCTCCTCTTGAGCTCTTCTCTGAGGATCAGCAGCTCCTTCAGGGTCTGGTGCACCGGGACCTGAAGCACACAATCAGAGTGTCAGTGACTAAAGCTTTCCTCTGCATGGGCGAGTAGATCCAGGCAGGTAGAAAGTCCTTCTCCTGACAACTAACGTCCAGGTGTGAATTCATACATCTCCAAGACTTGAACCCTGAAGGGCCACTGTTTGGGGAAAGAAGTCTGACATTTCAGAATAATGATGCTGTCTCTCTAATAACATCATATTTTAAGAAAAAATGTTATGAGAATAAAGTTGTAATTTCAAGGAATAAAATTTTGGTGTTTGTTGTGACTGAAGCTGTGATTTGAATGTTGTGGATGCAGTAATTCAAATGTGAATATACTGAGAATCTTTGGGATTTAGACTGTCGAAACTGTGATGGACATTTCTTTACTATTTTTGGACATCTTATGAATGTAATGATTAATCAATTGATTGTAAAAGTAATTGTCAGATTAAGGACTAAATAAAATAACCATTACTTGCAGCTGTCATTAGGTTTTAATTTTATAAATAAAAGCTTAACATGACTAAAGTTGTAGTTTGTGTGGGTGCACAAACTACAACTTGTGTTGTAGTTTGTGCACCACCCACCCACACAAACGGGGACACAATATCAGGAGATTTAAGACATAATTTTACAAGAATTAGGCATAATATTATAAGTCAAGTTACAATTTTACTAGTAAAAGTAATAAAGTTGTAATTTTACAAAGAAAAAGAAATTGAAAAAGACAATATGATCAGAAAAAACAGTAATATTAGTTTTATTATATATTAGAGTTAAGTGAATCATTTCTTTCCATAAAAAGACAACATGACTAAAGTTGTCATGATAATGTTTTTTATAACAGTACAATACTCTTTCTGATGAACTCAGGAAAACAGATAGGACTTTAAGTCAAGACAAAATGTTAGTGGAAGTGAAATGATTCAGTTTCAGTTATAATTTGAAATGTTTCTTTGTTTTGTTGCTGATTTCTTGTTTTACTGATGGCTTGCAGTTTTAAATGCTCCCTTTCTTTTTGTCAGTTAGCTGGTGCTGCTTTTAATGGTCAGACTGGACTAGTTCTCTGCTGCTAAGACTAACTCCACCCAATCTTCAGTCAGTGTACCTGTGGTCTCATGCGCGGGTTCCAGCGGGCGTAGTAACTGCTCCACAGCTCCAGATGTCTGGAGGAAACCAGCGGATACAAAACATGGTGCTCATAGTCCACGTACAAGGGGTTGGTGAAGTCCTCAGGCTGGCTGGTAGGGGACAACAGTGAACAGTCAGGACATCAGTCCAGTTACTCCCTCCACTCACTCATATCAATGTGGGAAGTATGTTACCTGTTAATGTAGGACCACAGGGACACGGTCTTGGTCTGCACCTCCTACACAGGACAGAAGAACAGTTTAATGTGACATGTCCCGCTCTTACAGACGCGTTACCCTTTCTCGCAGAAGAATGGGTCGTACCTTGGCTGCCCGCTCCTGTTCACTGTTATAGAGGAATGTACCAAACAGACAGCTGTAGAGGTGGTCCAGCACAGTGATCAGGAACAGCTCATTGAACTCAAAGGCTGCTGGGAACTGCAATCAGAGTGGAGAGTAGCAGCTTCTTAATCTCCGCACACATGAAAAGGCTCATCCTGATTGGCTGAGCATACACATGTACATAAATTTCATGCGTTTAGCGCGCCGCTTCAGGAACATTGTAGGCTACAACGTGTCTTAGGTCAGTGGTTTTGAACACTGGGTTAAGTTGACCTAATATTAGACTGACCTGTCGAGTCATCTGCCAAACACAGTCGATGAACTGGACGAAGAGAGGCGAGCGCTCTGAGTTCGCATGGTTTTCATCCCCGTGACCCACACGCTGCAACACAGAAAACAATACTTTCAACAGACATGCAGCAATGCACCATGGACATCAGGTTTGTTTAAAATCAGTACAACTCGCTATAAAAAGTGACATTTAACTACTCAGTTGGGAGGTCAGTACAGGTCTGGCAGCAATGCTAGTTACAATAATTACATTACTTTTGTATATATATTGAATATATCAGAATAACTCTCTGTTCCTTACAGCAGCAAACTTGTGTCCAAAACTAATCCATTCCTTCTCCACCAGAACCTGCAAACACAACACACACACACACACACACACACACACACACACACACACACACACACACACACACACACACACACACACACACACACACACACACACACACACGGTAGGGCCATTAGAAACATGGATGTGTGTGTCTGTGACACTCTACCATGCACGGCCGACTTAAAATGTTACTTTCCCATGTTTAGTGTAAAACTGCATATTGTTGCTTTCTGCAGCTCATCCTGTGGCACTTAACGTCTCTAAGAACTAGCCACAGTAACAACTACATCTCCCTGTGACAATCAGGGGCATAAATAAGAAATAAAATTGACTCAAACTTCTGCTGCTATCAGTTAGGGGCAGCTAAGAGCTGTTTACTGGACGGCTGTGAGACGAAGCCAGAGTTTGAGAGGCTCGAGCCACTCATTCTAGTCCAGAGGCCAGCCTTCCTGCTGGAACACCAGCTCCACCGCCTCCTTTACATCCTGCACCACAAAGGATGGCTCTGTGAGGCTGGGGTCAAAGCGGAAGTCCCTGTGACCATGGAAGATGTTTTGTTCAGTGACAGTGTGCGTTGGGTCTGAGGGCAGCTCCTGTTGGTCTCTGCTGTACACTCCTGTGCACACCAGCATGGAGCTGCACCCCTCGGGGAGGTCCTCCTCCACCCCGTACGTACTTGATGCTCCGCCTAGCTCTGCTGATGTCATTTCAGGGGCATCAACAGCTCCTGCCAGGGGATCTACACCTCCTCTGCCACTCTTGGCCTGCATCTGGGCCTTGGTACGCAGAGAAGCCTGGAGGTAGCGGTTGTAGAGGTTGGCGCCGTATACGTCAGACATGGGGTTATCACTATAAGACGAGATGGAGTCACAACACATTAAAGGAGCTTTAGCTTCACATCAAAAACAAAAGCACAAACAGCACAATTCGTTAAAAGTGGGTCTAAAGTCAAGAGATGACCCTCACCCTATTGCATACAGCCTCTTCACAGGTGTGGTCCAGCCAAGTCTCTCAGCCTGCTGCCTAATCAGCAGCTCAGCGTAGTTATAAGTCACCACACTGGGTTTGCCGATCAGAGCCTCGTACTTCAGGTCATAGCCCGTGACCTTCTTGTACACGCTCTCTAAGCACACCAGGAACATACCGTGACCAAATCTAAAAGAAAGGGACATTAAGTTTAGTGAACATGTTGCATTGTGTGTGTGTGAGTGAATATAGGTTTTGTATATGTTTTGACTTGTAATATTTATACAGTTAGTGGAATCAGTAACATAGGTTTTAAATGGCGTTTGCTTATCAAATGTATTCTGTAAT
>JAVQJD010026212.1:0-55562 GCA_036023655.1 Nannoperca australis | reverse complement strand
AGAGAGAGAGAGAGAGAGAGAGAGAGCTTTATTTTCAATTAAACATATTAATTGTATTATAGCGTTTTAAAGTTCATTCTCAGCTTTTGACAAGCAATTTCACCTCAAGGTACATTTAGTAGCTGTCCTGGAGCTAATTTCAGTTGTCATGGATATGTAGATGAAAAAAATGTAGACGAAAAAAATGTAGACTGCTCAGAAAAGACATGAGCATCTACATTTCTGACAAGTGCGGAAACTTCATCTGCTGATCAAGATCATGTGATGTGATTGAAAGGTGCAAAACAGCTACTAAATAACCTCGAGGTGAGACTTTTGTTTGTTTGTTTTTATTCGAGGAGAACCGTGTTTGGAAAAACATTTGAGAACATTGATTTTGCATTCCCCCATAATCATCACAGAATTATACCAGTATACAGAATAAATAAAAAACACTGCATGTGTTGTTTTCTTTATTTTAACAATGATCTCCCTCATCCCTAAAATATATTTCCATATATGCACGACTGCACTCATTCTATCATTGTCATTCTGTACAATGAGGAAAATTTTCACATCAGGTTGTTTTGTATGAAATATAATAAACCACAATTTAAACATTTTTTACAGATTTACAACATAAACTGAAGTCAGTGTGACTTGATGACATTTTCAACCTCTCCTTTTTATTTTGAACTGCAGGGCTGAAACGATGCTCAGACATGTAGAAATGTATATTAAAAAAGGGGTTCAGCAGGTAAATTAGAACATACAGAATAAAATAATTGAAAAAGGCACTTAAACCAAACAAAATCCTGATCCTGGATTGCTTTGGGTGATCAAATATTCTGTCAGAAATCCGAGAAGCTTTTATTCAAGAAATCAGTGTAAGTGGAAAAAACAAAGGTTCAAGGAAAATGGAATAAACAAACATTTCTGGTAATTTCATGTTGTCTCAGAAATGGGAGCACACTTTCTTGAAAATATCATAACATTTCTCCGGAACAAGATCGATTTTTGCAGCACAAAAAACTGTTTTGTGTGTTTTTATGACTTGAAGAGTCTGGCTCCTTCTGATGGAGATGTGGCAGGCACAAAACATGCTCACAAGAAGAGGTTAATGGATAGAAGGCACCACACCAACCACTGCCCCCTTGGAGGACAGTGTGAAAAATGTTGTGTGCTCAGGTGAGCAAATCCAACAGTCTTTCTGTCTCTGCCAGAGCGGCTCTTAGTTCCCTGCAGGTCCCTTCACATCCAGAGACTGGTGGGCGGCCCCTGCCTGGAGGTTGCAGGCTGATGGGTCACAGTAACCATTAGGACCAGCTGCACCGGGAGGCCCAGGTACACCGGGCTGTCCATGAATGCCAGGAGGACCCCTCTGCCCATCTCGACCTTCCTGACCGTAGCCAGGTTTGCCTGGCTCACCTGTGATCACAAAATTAATTTTAGGATGCTATATTTAAAGAACATGTTCACATTATTTGTCTATCTCAGTACAGCAATCAAATGCCCTTACATGCACTGGAAGAATTCTTGGTTATTATTATTCTTCCTTTCCATTCTTGCCTTCCTAAGTTGATTTCAGTGTAATTGATGGGGAGAAAAATCCAGTCTTTGTTCTGAGTAAAAATAAGTGGAAACTAATATAAATCTGGAATCTTTCAATGCTTTTTAGTACCAAATTGCATCTGTGTTTCCTCGACAGTTTCATTGTTGAGCTGCGTTGGAGGGACAGTAAAAAGGCTTTTCCTTTGATAGTTACCCACTTGATTTGTCCAATTCAAATTGTTGAACTTGGAAAGTATTTTTATAGCAAACAAGGATGGTGTGGATTTTGTCCCCCATCCCTTACACTGGAAACACATTTAAACATTCAACAGCAGTTAATGTCCAGTTTGGACAGGCGGAGGGATTACACTGACCAAAAACTGTTTGAATATACAAATGATAACGTGAGGATTGTTTTAGGTCAAACTTGTACCTACTCAACCTACTAAAGAGCAGATTTAAATTATTTAAAACTGACTCACCAGGAAGTCCGGGAGCTCCTGGCTGACCTTTAGGTCCTCGTGCAGTTGGCCCTCTGGAGCCTCTGTCTCCCAATTCACCTGTAACATGTAATATGTCATGAAGATATTTGTGTACAACACACAAAGACAAATGTGTCATCATTTTCATTTTATGTATAATTCTATCTCATCAATACAACACATTCATTACCTTTGGGTCCTTTCACTCCTATGATTCCTGGAGGCCCTTTGAGTCCTGGAAGGCCTCTTGCTCCAGGCTGCCCAGGGAAGCCATTGTCTCCCGAAGCCCCAGGAGGCCCTGGAAGTCCAGGTTTTCCAGGTAAACCAGCTACGCCAGACTCTGGCCTCCTTAAACTAGCAGCTAACTGGGCCAGCTGTTCTGTTGGAGCATGACAGGAAGAAGATGATGAACCCTACAAACCATTAGATGCAAAACTGGCACCAAGGCACATAATGTTTCCAAACAGTTGTAGCTCACAGTTATCACAGAAACTTTTTAATCCACAACACTATGTAATAAATCATGCCATAGCACAAGATGGTACATTTCTGAAAGCCCAAAGCAACTGTCATAGAGGAGATGGTCCAACAGCTCTTGTACATGAGTTCAGAGTGAAGCAGAGCGAGGTGAAACTGTGGTCACGATATCCCTTGAGCGTCTCCTGTTTTTCAACCTTTTTCCAAAGAACCTCAGTAAATTGAGCAGAAAGCAGATAATACTCTTTATTTCAAGCAATCTGCGACAGATAATGTATGTTCACGGTGCAATGGATCTAATATTAATCTCCCGTGGCCCTTTGCTGCATGGTATTTTGCACTTAAGATTCCAGTTTCCTGGCTCCTGATGAAAATTCATGTAGCCGCTGCTTGACTGCTCTTTTTTAAGATTTCCTTCCCAGTCAGACTCTTTGCTTGGAGCGGAGGAGTGCAGGTCTGCTGGAGGTGAAATTAATTTTTCAGCACATTGGGTATAAAAAAATCATGAGTGTAGGAGATGAGTTGTGAAGACGTAAGAGCAACAGAATGAAGAGAACGAGAGGTTGCGACTTCAGGGAAACATTTTCTAAAGCCCAGAGAATCATTTTTCATCCATCAAATAAACAAAGACTGAAGCTTATTTCATGTTTTGGTGGTTATGAGTCTTTCCCTTTCTGAACTTGTGAGGATCCAGCAACAGCCCTGATCAATAAGACAACAGCGAAGTGTGCTCTATGTGTGGTTGTGTAATGAGGCATTCTGGGAAAGATTGAAGTCATGAAATGAGTCACAAATGGGGTCAAAGGCTTATAAGTTCTTACCTTGCATGACTCGCATGCAAACTTGTTTGATGTGCTGATCACTTGGCTCTTTACCCTGGAAGGAAAAAAATCAACTTAATAGATTTCATGACAGTGTCTAAAACAAACTCCACAGTACTGTTATCAAGTGAAAACAGCACTCCTCCTGTTCTACAAAAGATTACATGGCCCTCTTTGTGTGGAGAAAACTACTATTCTTGGGCTTATAAAACCTGTTTAATAAACTCAAAGAGCACTGCGGTGCTCTCCTGAAAAGCTGACATTTTGGAGGTTCAAGGGTTTCCCCTTATAACCACACACTGTATTGAATTCGAGTTGGGATTTTTACCAGTTTCAATAAGGAAATGTTCTTTTTGCTCGCTTCCTCTACAGGGATGTCAGAGTGTAGGTGAGCCTGAAGCAAGTGGCGATTCAATTCCTGATTCACTGAAGCCTTTGGTGCGTGCAAACATTTCATATTCCTAACGAAACAACATCTTCAGAGCATCTTGCTTATGTGGTTTGATGTATTCCCTGCTGCTGCCCAACACGGGGGGGTTGTGTTTAAGAGTTTATTTGCACAAGTACAAATTATAAGAAGGACATCAGAATAACAAAGATAAAAGTGAGCTGGGAGAATTCAGCCCAGAGGGACTCTACTAATAATCTCTACATAAGTATTCTTTAAAAATATGTTATGTTGACTTTAATGAAGAAATACTTCCAAAAGTTAGTATCCCTTTATCTTCTTAGTGAGATGTTCTCTGAAAATAGGTATGAGATCACAGGGAAGTTTTATTCAAAACTGTAAACAAATGAGCTATCAGTAAGGAAAAGAAAGGATTTGACTGTTTCCATGAGATTCTTCCATTATTTTTAAGTCTACACCTGTATGTCTTATCAAAACTTTTAGGCCTCAGAGTTTTGGTTTAGGACACTTGGTGTCTTTCTTTCTCACTCTCAAATGTTTTCTCTAGGACCTACCGCAGGACCCTGGGAGCCTCTGACTCCAGGTGGACCCCTGTCCCCCTGCATGCCCCGAGGTCCCGGTGTGCCAGGCGGCCCCTCGATGCCAGGCTGGCCTCGGCTTCCCTCAGGACCTCTTTTGCCGGGCTCGCCAATGTTACCAACCTAAACCAGAGAAATATAACAAAGCTGCAGCACTTTCTCGGTGGAAAACACTGAGTGCCAGGTTAAGATAGTTAAGAACTCACCTCTCCTTTAGGTCCAGCTTCTCCTGACTCACCCTATAAGAGTATTTGTAAAACACAGAGGATTGAAACAGGGACAATTGTACTCTGGCGAGATAATATTGTGAATAGAGATGTTGAATAGTTAATAATAGTGTCGGTGTAACAACTTACAACATCCCCTTTGTCTCCAGGGTTTCCCTCATCACCTTGCACTCCCTACGAACACAAGACAATCTGTAAATGATTCATGTAAAGCAGCCTTCTTGTTATTTAAATGCAGCATTTCTATTAAAGAAAGAATTCCTATTTGGTATGAGGATTTCATACTTGCTCTCCTTTGGATCCTGCTTCTCCACGCTCTCCCTGTAATAAACAAAACAAAAGTGTTAACTTACTAAATCATTACTGATCAGCAGTGGTGTGGGTTGCAGAATTCAGAATATTACACTAGAGGGAGCTGAGGGGCTGTTTGTTGTTGTGCATTAAGCTCTCTCTTTTAGTGTCTATGACAATGGTCCTAAATCTGAAAAGGTCTCTGAATGGGACTGCGGCGTTTTCTTACCCTCTCTCCTTTCACCCCGGGCAAGCCAGAAGGACCAGGCAGACCAGGAAGGCCTGGGTCACCTTTGGGTCCCTATAAAAAAAAAAAAACATGCACATCAGATAAGAATTCTAAGCATGGTTATTTGAAATATCTTGGGATCCACAGCAATATTTAAAAGACAAAATCATTTTGCGCCTTGCTCTTTATTTTTAAGCTATTTCATGAAGCATAACACCTGTTGACTTTGCTGAAAATGCTCACACATCAGTAGCTGTAGTAAGTCATTGTCAATAACTCCTAGCTTAGCATTGCTGCTCATTCTCTGGGGCACGTTTGTGTGTGCCATTCCCCCTTTGATCACTGAGCGACTGTCCGAGGAATGCCAGGAGAACAGAGAGCTCATTCAGTCCACTGCTTACAGCTCTCCCCTTACTGTGAAAATAGACCTTATGTGAGATCCAGCCTGGGCCTATTCTCTGAGACATTCCAGTGAAACGAGAGCCAGGACTATACACTCTGAGGCATCCCTCCTTTCCAGCTCTCTCTCATGCAAAGTACCAAAAATGCAAGAGCTAAGTATTGTTTGGTGCCTTTACTTGTGTATATATTCTATATAGTGCTACCATTGATTGTTGGATGTAAACTGGCTGATAAGGTTTTCACAATATTTTTGTTTTCAAAATAAAAGCTTAGATAAAAGCTAAAATATATTTTTTATCAAAATCAACCAATTAAGATCTAAATTGAATTGAATTGTGCACTACAAATTGTGTGTTTATAACTTACCCTGGCACCTGGCTTGCCAGTTGGACCCAAAGGACCTTGCTCTCCAATACTTCCCTGTAGGGAAGAAGAAGAGAAAATGATGAGAATGCAAAAGGGTTGAATTTAAAATGAACATAAGAGCAAAATAAAGAAATTCAAGCAGTAAATACTCACAGGTTCACCAATGGGTCCAACAGGTCCCAGCTCTCCCTGCTCTCCACGCTCACCCTGTAGTGTGACAGTAAAAAAACACGGTGACACAACAGAGGTGGCAAAAATATTCTGACAGCTTTTCAATATGTCTCACACTTACTGTTTTGCCAGCGGGTCCCATTGTTCCAGAAAAGCCTGACTGACCAGCGTCTCCCTGTGCAGAAACAACCAAAGTTGCTTTCAGATTTTGACAACTTCAAGTTCAAAAAAATGAACGCATGAAATAATAATTTTTTATAATTGATCAAGCAAATAACCTTAGGGCCACTCAAGCCTTTTGGTCCAGGTGAGCCAGGAAAACCCTGAAAACAGAGAAGATGTCTTGAAGAGATACAACAATATCAAGGAAAATAATTTCTTAGGAGAAATATTTCTAGCAGGAACAAAACACTGTGTGAACTGTGAGAAACCCTGGAGCATAAAGACGACTAAATGTAAAAAAATACATTTGTTTGAGCTTTTGACCCAAATTGGCTCATGGTGATAAAACTACTCTGGACAAAATCTTTCTTATGGTGGGCAGGCTGTTCACACCAATTGATTCTCATTAGTGCCGTTCATTAAACTAATCACAGGTTAGAGGGCTGGAAGAACCTTTTTTCTGCCTGAGGAAGACAGCATAGCCTGCTATATGTGAGAAATATCACCAATGGATGGAAATCAATAGTATTTTGCTTGAAATGTCGACAGAAAATAAGGTTTATTATGTATTATAAAATACAAGATGCAAAAACGTTCTAATGACTGCTGTTTGTTACTCCAATACACATGTGGAGATGAGCATTGTACTTCATGAGCTATGGTGCTTTAAACTGCTCTTGGTGAGTTCACTCAGGTGCATCCAGTCAGAGTTAGTCTTGACAGTCATGGGTCAAAGGTCGTACTCACAGGAAGCCCCTGAAGTCCGACCTCTCCAGGAACGCCTGCCTTCCCAATGCCTCCCTGCAGGGAAACAGATGGTGGAAAAATGAAGGTACTGCTGCTCCTAACAGCCACATCAGCCTAAACATTTGAATACTATAAGCGGTAACATTAAAACGTAACCAGTTTCATAAATAAAATAGTAAAAATAATGCTCTACCTTTGCTCCCGGCATCCCAGGAATACCCTCGCGACCGTCCACACCCGGTAAACCCTGGTGATGAAAAGCACAAACTAAAGTGAGCTCACAATGGATCCGAACATCAAAGCTTTATTTGTCATCATCGATCAGACACTCACTCCCTCTCCCTTGGGACCTGGAACACCTGTGATTCCTCTCTTCCCTTGAATACCCTAAACAACAAAGCAACAGTACATTTAGTTCATTTGACAAAAACTGTACAAACCAGTGAATCAGCATTTATTTTCTACACCTGAAAATGTGACCGCAGTTGATGTGTCTACTTACTGTTTCACCTTTAGGCCCAAGCTCACCCATCACGCCTCTCTGGCCTCGATCCCCCTGAAATAATGCATCGAATCATATGAAGCCCATACATACCACATTTGCTGCCTAAATATAAGCATTTGTGTAATGGGACAGACTTACAGTTGCCCCTGCAACACCCTGGGGACCTGGATCTCCATTAAGACCTCGAGCTCCCTGCCAGAGAACAAAATTATGTGTTGGTAATAGAGTTTAAAGAATAAACATTTGGATTCACCCTGAATTTGCAAGTAATTCAAAAAGAATCAGAATCAGAATCAGAATCAGACGTATATGATGCTACCATGGGCTTAAAAATCATAGAGGCACTTACCAACTCTCCCTTGAGGCCCATCATTCCCGTGGCTCCACGAATTCCCTGAGGACCCTGAAATAAAAACAAATCCAACAGGTGCCTCAGTGAAAACGAGAAGCTGGCACAGTAAACAGCGAACCGTAACTTGAAAGGCTCTAATGTGATCTAATAAATACAGTATCTTACCATCGGCCCTTGGGATCCGACCTCCCCCGGACTCCCCTCGTCTCCCTCCTCACCCTGAGTGAACGAAAGAGAAACAGCATGAGCACAAAAACAGCATGAAGTCAATCAGATGAAACACTGAGCGGAACATTTAACTACATTATAAGAGTGAAACCACATCCAAACACATGACGCAATCTAGATGGATTCCATCAGTTCTTCTCTTTTGCAGAAAAAAATCAAACAGAGGCTGCTTCTATCAATTGTGTTAATTAGAAAATGAGGCATGCATTCTGAAATGTGTTTAATACATATTTTTTGTGGCGGAAAAGCAGACGATTTGAACTCCAAATGGCCATTTTCCTGTTTTGCCAATTACGAACAATTTATACGCCGACTCTGATGTGGAGCTGAGGAGGCATATCCATTCAGATAGATAGTGGTTCGGGTCTGAGGCTGCATGCATTTTCTGTCATTAAAAAAGCAATTTCTTCTTCTAATTATGCGTATTAGATTTGGCTATTAAGGCATGTAAAAAATGCGTAGCTGCTAATCAAATATTACACAACAAACAGGTCAGCTTTTGTTTACATCACAGAGCAAGAATAAAATGAGAACATATTCTTAATTCTGCTTGAATCGCAAACTTCAGAATTTGTATTCTTCTAATGGAATAATTAGTTCTCCAAAAGGAGAAAGATGAAAACCTGAATCAGCCAGACTGTCGACTCATTTAAAGAAATGTCTTCAATTTCTGCTGATTTGATTTTTTTTTTAAAAGGTTAAAAAAATCTTTCTCTCTGTGTATTTCAATAAATATTTATGATATCATAATTGTGATATGTAATTACTGGAATATATCACTGTTTCTGTTCATTTCAAACACAAAGTGAAGTACTGTCTGTTTATATGTAACTGGGTCACACAATCTTTTTATTTTTCTTACAACCATGTGCAAACTTTCAAAGACATACTTATTTTATATTTCAATATTCTTTGTCAATGTCATGAAATTATACCGTTTCAGCCCCGGCACAACATCTGGTTATTCTATTTTTAACTTTAGTTCAAATTCATATTTGTGAATTTGTGAGTGGAGAAGAGGCTAAAGGACCCTCAAATGAAACTTCCAGTGAAGGTGAAAATCATTCTCAGGGACGGAGCGCAGACTGACAGTAAATCATGTCCTGGCATGGGGGTGATAAAGAGAGATAGTCCCAGACTAATTTCCATTTATATAGAGCATAGACACATTACAGGGAGAGGGTAGTTGTGCTTGAACATCATTTCAAATAAATCCTCCTCCGTGCATTACAATGAGTCAGAGGCATTACGCACAGCCATGTATCGCTGCCTCTTGAAATAGAGCAGCACAAATAATACTTGTCTCAAAGGTGCCAGGAATTCACTCTTTCACGTTTAAGTAATTTTAAGTTATTTTCTGATGTGGAACGTGTTACAGTTGTGAAGGGATATTTAAGTATTATATGCAGTTTTACTGGTGTATACATTCTCTGTGTTAATGTTGTTGAAGTTTATCACATTTCACATTACTAGAAAGACTTGGCTTTGAGTTTACAAACTAGTTGTTCCCGCCTAATTTGGTAATACCTTGTGTCCTTGTTTCCCAGGTTCTCCTGCTTCGCCTTTTACACCTTTATGGCCCTGGAAACATACAGAGAATAAAAAGAACACCCATTAAAAACACTATATTTTGAGACATTAACACGATTTCAGTTCAACACGAAACGGCTCAACTATGCTACTCACTTTCATGCCAGGAAGGCCAGGATGTCCAGAGGTCCCAGGTGGACAAGAGTTTGGACACTAAACAACAACATAAAAGTCAGAAATTTTCTGTAGGCATGCTATGTAAAAAAAAAAAAAAAAGAATGTCATCACAAAAGAAAGATTTACCAGGTCGGCACTGCCTAGCATTCCAGCTGCACCCTGAAATTGAGAGAAAATACAAGTTAACAGTTTTATATTGTAATATATCAACATCATCGTGGATCTAAGGAGCTTGTAAATTGCTAGAGGAAGGATGGCAGTGTGCAGTGGTGGCATCACTAACAAGGCCAAATTAATTCCATGGCTGCATCATGCTCCTTCCCTTGTGAAATATAGAGCAAAATGTAATCATTTGCAAATCTTGTGAGATGTCAAATGCAGCTGTGTCACTTACTCTGGGCCCTGTTGGTCCACGCGGTCCCTGTGGCCCTCTCACACCCATGGCCCCCTGTGGAAAGACATAAAATGTGTCAAAAACTACACAAGGAGAATAAATGCACTGCGCCCTCCATTACCGCTGAATACAATTAGATTTTTCTTTCAATTCTGCAAATAAAGGATACCATAGTTAGCTAATGTGCAAATGCTCATTCTGGGGAATTTTAAGTTTATATTTTTACTTTTGAAAGCCATACTTTCATGTATAGTACGAGCTCATTTAAATGTACTATGACACATTGCTACCCTAACTGTATATGCAAAATCAAATGTAAGCTGATGCTGATGCTGACAACTAGCCAAAGGGCAAAATTGAAATTAAAATAAATCAGCCTATAATGTAAAGGTAAATTAGTCAGATGAAAGGCTGAATGTTTTATATTTTGTGTTGGCTTATTGCCATAAATCTATTTCTAAAATATCTTAGAATGTGTGAAATAAAATACTGAATCCATCTTCAATTTGATGAGGAAGTGTTTAAATGTCTTGATTATAAAATCCGTGTGTGGTGCACAGTGTATGTACACGTGCTTTGATGTGTTCTAATGTCAAATTGTCATAGATTTGTGAGGGTTCAGGGGCCACACTTTTTGTCACTACTGTATATAGAGCTATGCCGTACAGATACATTGTGTTTACATGAATCAAAATATGACTTTGTAATGATGGAAGATATTTGAAATCATCTGTGGACAGATTTAAATTATGCTAGTGATATATCCTATGATACACTATTTTTCACTTCAGCTCAGACTGACTTTTACTTTTTTGTGTGTCCTTGTGGCAGCACAGCTCCACCTCAGTGCTCATGCTGGTATTTGATGCTGCAGTGTATTTTCTAGCCTGTAGTTCTAATTTAAAACAGTAACTGTCACATTGCTCTGTCACTACTCACAAGTGGTCCAGCTTTTCCCACTTCACCAGGAAGTCCTCCAGGCCCAGATAATCCCTGTTTAAAGTCACAGGTTTCAGGAATTCAATATTAACACATTTCTTTCTAAGACTTCCAAAATTAGTATAAACTATGGTGTCGCTTGTGTAGTATAAAGAAATGACTTACAGCGGGTCCGTCTGGCCCAACACCCTAAAGAGAGACATACAGTATGACTCAGTGTTATACATAGATATGTGTATAATTTTGTGTACACAAGACAAGAAAGTCTTATAGATTATGTAATTTCCTGATGGTCAAAGTCGATCTGATCATTGCAGGAAATGCTACTCACAGTTGCTCCACGAGGTCCAGTTTTTCCAGGTTCGCCCTAAAGAGAAATAAATACATTAGATACATAGATGAAACAAACAAATGCTGAATTACTGTGTTCAGGTAGAATTGAGCTGTGCGAGCCTGCAGACGGTCAGAGTTAACATTCCTTCAGCTCATCACATGACTGCGCTGGGCACACTTGACCTAGCAATGTTTAGCCTAATGAGGACCGATGTTGGGGTTTCATTCCCCACGGAGATTACACAGAGGACGTCCAGGATTAAGTCTCATTTGTCAGGAGGAATTGGTTTATGCACTGCGGCTCCTGCTGCCATGCCAAAAGGCTGGACAGCAGCTTGGCACCATTTCACTGTTAGTCTCTGAAGCAGGAAAGCACAGGCTCATTAGTCACTCACTTTCTGTCCGGGGGGACCGTCGGGCCCAGGATCTCCAATAGGGCCGGTCAAACCCTGCAGAGAAGAGACAGCATGCTTTACTAATACATCATAACAAACCTTCCAGCACTTTAGCGCCTATATATTTTCACCTTATATTTGAAAACCCATCTGCAAGTTAAACATACCTACTAACTCAGCAGGAAATACTTTTTTCTCTCTCGGTCAATATTTCTAAATTCAGCATCAGATCTCTATGTTACATCATCATAACACAATCACACTCCAGTGGGAGGAGTCCTATGTATTCATAAGTGGGACTAACTTGACCACAACCCCCTCCTCTAAACTGTTTCAATATATACTGCATTGCAGCTTCACATTGAGGTTAAGGCTCAGTTTTTGAACACGTCATGACGTCCACGGGAGCTTGTTCAATGTAACAGACACACAGAAAAAGCCAACACCGGGGTGGAGGGCAAAACTCTCAGACGGCAAACCAAGCAGAGAGCAACATTCCTCTGGCTAATTTCAAACAAGCGCACTGAAAGAAATAATTCCACACTGTTTTGAGGATTCTCAACAGGAGATACCAACAGAGGCCATCCAACAAAGCTGCTATTGTTTTCAGAATCCCGGCAAATGTACCGAGGTATAACACAGGCAATGAATCATAATGCTTAAAACATGTAAATGTTTATAACAGCACATTCTGAATGTGTGTTAAAATAAATCTTTAAGGTGAACCCACAGCCCCTCTTTGTCAGTCTATCACCAGTATTAACTTTGGGTGTTTTCCTAACCCTCCTTTAAACTCTGAAGGGAGCAAAGTTAATTACACTCAGTGGTTAACCCTCTTACAGAGGAAATTTGAAATTTGTTCATCCTGTGTAATAAATTCCTCACATTTTTGCACACATTTTCTTAAGATCCCCTGTGAAATCTGAAATTGCACTGGTCACTCTACAAGACTAATAAGTGTGAACACAGTGGGAGGATCACATTTTGTAGTCCCACCCCCTTGTGGGCTTGCGGTGACCTCTTTGTGGCCAACAATGCAACAATCACCAAATATATAAAAAACGGAACACTCACATCATTTCCAGGAATTCCAGGTAATCCCGAAGAGCCGGGTTTACCTGCATCTCCATCAGGTCCCTAAAAACAAAGGTTCCACATACACACATAACTCGGTGAAAAGCCCTTCAAATTAAAAGCCTTGCAATACATTATTTATTTATTTTTATTAAACGTTATATTTACAGGAAGACCATCATCGCCATCTGGTCCCCTTTCCCCCTGAAACAAAAGAGATTCAATCCTTTAAGGTGCACAAATAGTAAACTACAAAGCACATTTTAATGTTACAGAACTGAGAGCACTTACAGCAACGCCATCAATTCCAGGGACACCTGCAGGTCCAGGAGGGCCAGCAGGTCCTTGGGTCCTCTGAGTAAATAATAATAATAACATAATAAGAAAATATCTGCTTGAATTTCTAATAAGGACCCTACCAATTGTTGCCATTTATTATATTGACATACTGCTACACAGACAATATGAACAAATGAGAACAGGTGCACCCACTTTTTGTATGTTGCTAGAAGACACTGATACATACATACATTGAAATACATTGCAGCTATTAGAGTTGCAGAATCAGCATTAGACAGCACTTTGAAAAAGGAAAAGTTTAAAAAGGAGATGGCAGACTAAAGTTTCATCCTCAACTTTTTTCATGACAGATGTCCAATAAATTACTAGATAAAACAATCCCAGCATTTTGCCACAATTGTAGGTAAATTGGACCTTTGTTATTAAGCAAAACCAGGAGAACACTCACCTGCACCTCTGTCACATCAGCCTAGTAGAGACAAATAGAAAGAACAGAGAGAGAGAGACATAATAAGTCTTACTTGAGCAGAGCAGATAAGGACAAGTTGCAGAAGCAGAACCACCAGTGGCCCTCTAGCGCTGGGGGCCCGAGCCATGATCTCCCCGTGGGCAGGAAAGGTAAAAGTAGTCCTTTCTCTGGGATTTGTTGGGTTGAAGGAGCCCCCGACAAAACAACCTAACTGAACCGGCTTCAGCTATCTAGACCGTCCGAGGTCCCATAGCCATCGGGGGCTCATGTATATTCATACACTGTGTAGTTAAATGAAGGGATTGGATTGGAGGGTTTGCATGGGGGGTGTGGGGAGGGGCCATTGCGCAGACATTACCAATAGGCAGGGTCAGCGGGTTATTTAACGTCTGGTAACATCTGTGACCCAAAATGGTTTTATTTAAGGTGTGAAATGTTTAAGATTGCACGCCAATCATCAAACTATCTTGTGAGGACCAGTATGTGGGAACAAGTGGAGCAAACATTTAAGACAAAATGATCTAGTATTGATCAAATCTGTGTGCTTGTACGCACATAATTTGGATTTATTTCCCTCTCCATTAACAACAATTTAGGCTCATTCAGCAAAACCAGTAGTTCAAGTTAATAACTGATAGTCTGACAGCTCGAACTACTGCTTGTTGTCCACGGTGTTATTTTAATGCTTCTTACCGATGTCGCGGCTGGGAGGTCGTAACAAGCCTCTGTCCGGGCTCGCGTCCCGTCGCAGTGAATCAGCATTGACTGGAGCTCAAACTTGATAAATAAATGAAAAAGAACAATGGATTAGTTGTATGTTAAAGCTCCACAGCCCTGTCACTATAGCGTCCCAAGATCAAGAGGCTGTTTCCATTAACAATTCAGCCCCAAGTCGGCGGTAAATGCAGCATATGATAACAAGCAGAAAGCAGGCTATGTTTGCACAACACATTAGTTACTGTCTGGGACTCGTTATCGCAACATTACCATGGGCTTTAAACGCTTATATAGGTTTTATAATGTGGTGAAAGCTGTTAAATAGGCATTCATATTAGGACATGCTTTCGTGCGTAATTGCGCACATCGAATACGCTTGAATCTTTGGAAACCGTGCTAATGGGCTGTATGGTGTGGCACGACAGCATGGTTTAGCATGTGCATTGTACACTTTGTATTCTTCACCACAACCTGCAACAAATTCCACATATTTGTCGGTATAGCCTGAATGGGGAGACAGCAGGCAAAAGACACTGGACATTGTCACAGACATACCAAACAGGAGGGTGAGACATTTGCATGTCAAGGACCTGTATAAGATGAATAATGAAAATATGTATAATCAAGGGAGTGTCAAACGAATATAAAGTATGAGAAATCTCACAATAGATTGCTGGTCTATCCCAGTGTCAACATCACTGTTGCTGTAACACGTGAGCACTTGCTGCTCGCTAATTAAATAAAATATCCTTCAAATGGGCATATACTTTAATGTGAAAGTAAACACAAACACGGTGTTTCTCTTCACTTCAAAATGTCAATCATAATGATGTCACTCAGAAAATATGTCACAATGGTAAACGCTCTAACAATTCCTCCAATTCCTTTTATGAGCTCATTCTACGTGTTGCGCGTAGCCTAAACACTAAGTAAACATAATGTACAGGTGACACAAATTGGAAAGTGTCAAATAATGTGGTCCACCAGTGTTCCTGATTGAGAAACGTGATAACTTTCCAACAGTGCCCAATCTCCCTCCCCTGCATGATGAGCTGCTGGGATGTCCAGAGACCGTTTGTGGCTCTGGAACTTTAATTCTTTGGTGGATTTAAAATGTTCAGAAACGTTTAGCTCTTGCTTTAGTTGAATAAGTTGTACTCGGTTATGATAGACGTACCGGAATTGCCATCACTGGGTTGTTCTTGAGCTTTCCTATCAACGTGAAGCCACCCAGGCTGACTTTTTGTCGCGGTGGTATATTCTGAGAACCGACCATGACACAGTCCACGAAAAGGGTGACGGAGCGTCTGCTGACGTCAAGCAGGACTTTGTGCCACCGATCATTGAAAAGAAAAGCCAGGGGGCTGAAAACAGCAGTCTGCCTCCCGGTGTCCAGCGCTGTGAAGGTAAACTCCAGAGACTTAGACTCCCCGTTGAGTCTGACGGCCAGCTGCTCGTTGCCATTCACATCCTGCATTTGCCAGATATTCCACTTTTTTTTGATGGCGCTGCCACTCATGCGCAGCTCAGCCACAAACGCAAATTCCTCCGGCAGTCCCAGGGGATACGCTGATCTGAAACATAGAGGGTGGACTGTTATTCCATCAAATCAATATTTCAATAAATGTGTATGTCTGTGATACTCTACTGCGTACTGAATATTAATTGTATGATCCACCATTGTCACAAGAAGGACATGGTCTGTTTATAATGGTCAAATCTTACTTCATCATATATAATGTCATATTTGTGCAGTATCTTTAGTATCAGAAGGATTGTGATGGTGCAGGTAAGGCCAGTATTTGTTGTTCAGGACCATGGACAGGGTAAATTGCGTTATACCAGCTCAACCACTGGGTGTCAGCGTTCACTCATACAACTCCCTTTTAACGTCCTGCAGCTTACCTGGTGTTGATTCTGAAGTTAAATGTTGGGCCTATTTGGTAAGCAACATGCTGAGGAGATGATCCAGTGACCTTTTTAACAGTGCCCCTTCTCGCCAGCTCAGCAATGTGGAACTGGGACATAATATAAAATCCTACAGGGACAAAAGAGTGGTTAAATAATCAAAATAATAGATGGGTAGATCCTACTATGTTGAAGAAGCTAAACAATTAACAATTAAAACTATTATTATGGTGTTTAAGTAATGATATAATGATTCTTTTAACAATATACTATATATACTATTATGAGATCATCATTTGCAGGTTCACAAATATACAGGATCTGCTTGTAAGTTTTACTGTAATGTATAATCTTACATAGGACAAATATTATGTAGTTATTTTCTCGTATGGACAGGGCAAAAGCAAACTGTGCTCAGTTTTTGTGAATCCACCTGGGAAATGATCCTCCCCGACACTGATCTGAGGGCACACGGCCTGCTGCTCCCTATGAATACCAACTTGAGATGACAATTTCACAGCTGCAAGATGAAAACAGAAAGCAGTACGTTAGAAGTCGAAGTGTGTGTGTGTGTGTGTGTGTGTGTGTGTGTGTGTGTGTGCGTGTGTGTGTGTGTGTGTGTGTGTTTGTCTGTGTGTGTGTGTGTGTCTGTGTGTGCGTGTGTGTGTGTGTGTGTGTGTGTGTGTTTGTCTGTGTGTGTGTGTCTGTGTTGTGGGGAGGGAATAAAAGCTCAGTGTTTGGAAAGCTGCACCACTGCCTTGAATAAATATTAGGCTATCTCTGGCTGTTTGTGGTTTCCTCTTTAACACTTAAGCTCTAGAGTTGCCTGTTTTACACATCTGGAGAGGAAGTGAAGGTCTTTATCAAGTTTAAATAAAGGGTTCACATACACAAGATTCTTCCTTTCTCCATTTGCCAAGCAGTGTGGCAGCATTGTATTAAAAATCTGAAACTTTTCAGATGTATGACTCAGGGTTGATCCTGTAATATTATATTTAGAATATTATACTAGTGCACAGTTGAATCTATATACAGGCACAAAGCTGGACCCCCTAACCCAGCAATGTAAGTGCTGCTACACAGACCCACACAGGACAAAATATAGATAAGAGCAGCAGTTTGCATGGAGGGAAGACAAAATGTCTGAGTAAACGCCTCATTGAAAAGCAAAAAAAATGTAGTTATATAATAAATACCTTATATTAATGAATATCAATTAGCTGACTTTCAAGTCACAAATACAAACTAACCAGCAGAGATATGGTTACATGTAGAGTATGCAGTGGGTTGACAGATACTGTTGATTGGCATGCAAGTAACTATGACTCACCTTTGCAGCAATGCACTGCTTTTTAAAAAAATGAAATGTTCACAATATTTGGTCTCCCTTTGTCAGTCATCTCACCAATTGCACCTTGCAGTGCAGACGACTACTTACTCTGAGAATGGAGTCCTGTGCAAACGTATTGCGGAATCACATAACAGCAGCACAACGAGTACAGAAGGATATTTCTGGAATGAAATTACAACAACAAAAAAAACTTAACTGTAACAAGCATTTTGAGTGACAAATGTATTAATCTGCATTATGGCTGTTGTCGCAGAATTAAAACTTCCAGACAGTACAGGCATCAATTACTCACAAGGTCACTGTTGAGTAAATTATTTACCTTTTGACTCCACCCATTTTATAGCTTGATGCTGGTTGCTGCTGGATATTTTTACACATTGGCTTTTTGAAAAGAACAAGACCCTGGATAGTTGCTCCTTGAGCACGAGTGAAGAACCTCAGGTCACAGTGAGGGGTCTCTTATAGGCTTGACACTTGTCATTTATTTGGGGGAGTGAGTCAACAGTCTCCACAGTGTCAACTTTACATTCCACTGGAGTTCTCCTGCACCCACCTTGGATTTAATGTTAATGTTTCTTCATGCACACAATCACAGTATGCCATTTGTAGATCTACGTTCATGACTGTGTATCATAATACCAAGAAGGATAAACTAGCTGTGAAAGAGACAGCGTTACCCTGCAGTGCCTTGATATGCCCAGCACTCTTGAGATCTACATTTTCTGAGATCTCTATGGTTGCATGGTATTCAGGCAGCCATTTTTCCAGTGCAGTCCAAACTGAAAATGAAGAGGCAGTGACTGACAAACAATTCAAGCTGTGTTTGCTCTGGCAGACCAAAAGGAAGAAAAAAATGCATCTTCTTTTAAGGAGGCAATTCCTGAAATAAAGTGTTGGTCCTGTATTTTTCATTGTATTGATAACATCCAGAACCTGTGAAAATGCATTGTGTTTATTACCAGGAAACCCGGCTTTCATAATGTTTTCACAGTAAATTTGTTTTAAAAATGTGGAAATGTTCCCGTGGGGAAATGAAGTGAAACTGCTGATTGTACATTAATGTCCTTCCCTCACATTTCCTCCCCCTGTACCCCTATCCTGCTATTCTTTACTTCTTTTAAGTGATAAATTGATTGTCCTCGAGAAGCGCATTCACATTAAATTTGAAGAACTAGAACTCACTGCACATACTGCAGAGAACAGCACTTAAATCCTCTTTTGTTGGCAGGTTGCTTTAAGCCAAATCACAGTAGGTCTGCCAACTCAGGCATACATGCAGGGTAGAAAAAAAACAAAGCTCAAGACACTGAAAAGCATGTCAAGTACATCCACCTACGCCTTACCCAATGGGCCAACAACACACGTCGTAGATATTAGTAGTCATTAATAAGCACGATTTTTTAAACTGTTAAATAACATTTTAACGTTTGAATAATTAAAACGTATTTAATAACCTATTAGGAATGAGTCCAATGTTTTTGAAAAAGCACCACCAGAAATGCCAAGGGCCAACTTTTAGATGTTTGACAGCGTAATTGGGATCTAAAAATAATTTTAAAAATTATAATAATCATGATAATAAATGATTTTGCATATTACTGTTGCGCAATATTGCATGTATTTGACTCTTCAATGTTTCATTTACAGGCAGCAATTTTGCATGTGGCGTCAACTGCGCCTCTGATATGTGCAGTAACGCGCAGTTAAATGTTCGTCAGCGTGCAGCTGGAGCAGCGCCTGCTGTCAGCTCTTCAGATTGAGCATAGTTAGCTCGATGGCTAGCAAACAGCACTGTTTAGAGAGATACATGGCCAGTCTACTGCGTGTATCGTTTTAAGGGCGTTTCTCCTTTAACGTTAGCCAGATTAGGAAGTGAAATAGTCAACTCAGTAGTGTTTTCTGTCAGCACCTGAAAGTGAAAAGACGACGAGAAGTCTGAAACTGGAGCTAACGTTGGTTAGCTAGCTAATGTTAGCTTTCCAACGCAATGGTGAGTAGTGTTTGCTTGCCTGTGCTGCTAATGTTAGACCCGGCGGTGACAACTGTTCGGTGGGTGGCTAACGTTACGCTAACTGTTACCATTAGCTAACGGACTATCAAGTCGGACTTTTTTTCTCTTGGCCTGTTCAGTTACGTTGTGTCTTTATCGGGTCGTTCCTGACCTTTTGTGGGCCCAAAATGTTGCTTTGGTAGCTTCCCACCTGTAACCCTAAAATGATACCCTTGCCGAGATTTTTTACGATCAGCTAGAGATATTTACCACCGCACTCACTGACCCTAGTAATAGCACCACAATCATGTAGCTAAGTTATAACGTAAACAGCTGTTTTCTACACTGTTTTGTTTCAGTTTGGGGGTTTAGCTGTTGACATAAAGGTTCCTCTTTTTAAAAGAAGAAAGCCTATGTCTGTTAAGGCCTTGTAATATATATTTTTAAAAGACTAGAGGTTTTCATTGTACTTTTTCCGAGGTGGGTAGACGCATTAAATTCTCTAGTTGCCAGTTATATGTTGTCATCAGCGACTGTCGGGATTTGGTTAGGGAAATGTGGCATTTTGCATTGTTGTGGCTTTCTCCAATTGACAATTTTGCATTTATTGTAAGGTTATGAACTAACGTTACAGCGGACGTCCTTATCCAGCTCCCTTTGGCAGGTTAGTTGGTTTATTGGCCGCATTGTAAACAGTCAACGTCTTACTTCACCTTTTTATTTATTCATATTAGCCTTTACATAAGTGTAGTATTACATATTCAAACAATGCTCTTGGCTTGAGACTAAACCTGATTAACAAGTTGCTCTGACGACCCCTAAACTCAGACCTTCACTGGATCTGTAATGTTAACACTAAATGAAATCGTGCTCTTTTGGACAAATTTGTTTGTGTTTTAAACATTTACATATCTCTGATTTCGAAACTGGTTAAACTTTAACAATTACCTTTTTTTCCCCCTTCCTTCCCATGTCATTATTGTAGACCTTGCAGTTTAGCTAGAAAGTAGGCTCAACAAAAGCAGCTGTCATTGATTTGATATAATAATTTAGCTTGGTATAATTTGTACTTGGTCGTTTGAGTCATACCACTGTCAGTTTTTGTAAAACAATGATGAAGTGGCTTTTTCAAGGTCTTACTATAGCTAACACCTAAGTTTAAACAAATGTGTCACCGACAGCCAATTAATGTATTTAACAGGTGTCATTGTATGTCCTCTGTGTTGTGCCCAGTGTAAGTACTTTTTAACTGACAGCTTTTAAAGATCACTTCTTCCAGGAAGGGAGACATATTTAGATAACATCATAATCTGGTACTATTTGCTCTGCATCAGGTATCTGTGTCAACCAGGCTAAATTCATGATGGCCGGCCCCTTTGTGTCTCATATTGGTTTTCATTGGCTTGAACACAATGACATGTTGTCTCCTAGTGGATGATTTATTCATTTCATACATCACTAATTTAGCGTCTGTATGATCGCCTTTGCCAGTTTTCTTTAGCCCCTACTACAATATAATGAATATATGACCTTCTTTAGTTAGGTCTAAATAAATCTTGAGCTAAACGGTCTACATTAAATGACGAGGATGTCTGTGTTTATTTCAAACACTACCAATTGGTGATATTTTCTATATTTTATCATACTAATGCTATAATTGTCCAGACTGTTAACCAATTAGGCCCAGAGGACATGATGCCTCCTATGCCACTCTAGTAATAACTCCCCTAAAAACTGCCCATCACCCAAGTAGTACATATTCTTAAACTTATCACTTGATCTTGTCACTGAATGACCACTGCTCATGTTTGCTTTTAAAGGTTGGCTTCAGACTTTTGAAGATAATAGGGCTTGGCCTTGTCTTTGTGTAACTTAAGTGATCATTTTAGCAAACAAGTTGTCTGTTATTTAGCAGTATGTCTCATTTGACTAAACCTTTTTAGTTTAGCCCAGATTTAAAAATAAAATAATATTTAAAAAAAAGAGTCCTGTAGCTTAAATGACTCATTTGATTACTTTTACCTGTAGGCCTACAGGTGTATCCCAAATGATGTGAGGCACCTCTGCCTGTAGAGACCACGATGACTGAAGTCCAGGCCACAGTGGAGTTCTCTGTGGAGCTCCACAAGTTCTACAATGTGGACCTGTTCCAACGAGGGTGAGTATTGTCCCATTTCTGTTCCTTTTTCGGCATGTGTTTCCAGCAGGTGGCAATTCATTAACGCTTCACACAATGCATTTCTTTCCCAAGCATACATTACAGAGAAGTTTACCTTATTAATTAAAATATGTCAGGTTTGATGTTATGCTTTGAAGGAACTTGAACAAGCTTTGGTTTTTCAGCTTGTGGTAGAAGGGGACTATGGTGTATCCTGCAAGTGTCTCAGCCAATCTGGGACAATTAGCAAACCTGTTTAGACCTTCAAGGGGCTCAAAATATTCTTTGTACAGACGGCATAGAATATTCTAAACAGTGCTGACGGCTTGACTATACATTTTTATATATGTCTGTACGTTGACCTTTTCTCTGTTTCTTTGTGACGATGAGGGTTGGTTCTAATGTAGGGCACAGTTAATGAAAATGATATTTGAAAAATAACATTTCAGTCAGCAATCAGATTGGATAGTTTGCCTTATTCCGAACTCTATTGGTTTTGGAACACCTTTTGATGTTTGTTGTACAACAAACGTCTGGTATGGGAAGCGGAGATGATATCGTTTATAAATTATTTATACGTTGGACATGGTGTATTACAGTAAGACTAATGCCCTATTGACAGAGCTCTCATGTCAGATTTAACAGACAGACATTTGTTGGTTGATGGCACTGAGCTGACATTTCCGTGTCAGTAACATAGCTTTTTACACTAAATAAACCATGCAGTGGTCACTTTATTTGTCTCAACAGGAAACAAGCTACAGCCCAGATTTTAGTTAAACTGTCACCTCGTGATACAATTTGGTTGGGGCACTGTTTTGTATGGTGTCCTATGCTTCCTTGTCATACTGCCAATAATTAGGAATATTGTGCCCCATTAAATTTATGTGATTTTCTTTTCTTTTTCCCCCACTACATCCAACAAGCACAGAATTGCCATGTTTCAAAAATGAAAATTTAACATCTGGAAATACAGCTGCAGTGTAATGATACTTTACTTTGCTGAGCAAACCATCTACTCTGCGCTCCTGGCTCATCGGTGCTTTAAAGGCTCAGGTTTACCACATGAGTGACTGCAAAGAAGGTGCTCATTATTCATTTATGAAAGGTGTAGTGTCATGTTACAAGTAGGGACACTCGTGGCTAACGCGTGCGGTTTGTTCCCCGGTCTCCGGACCAAGCTAATAGTGCTAGTTTTTTATACCAGCATTCATTTAAAACACTTTGTCTGCATTTTCAGGTTTTATCAGATTCGTGCTAATCTGAAGGTGCCTCCCCGGGTCCCACATAAAGTTGAGACCAGTCTACTTCACCCAGGAGGTAAATGCATGTTTGAAGATGTGTACAATATTAATTATTTTTCTTTTTCTTACTGCATATAATCTTTTTGCGCACGAGGTTGTATCTACACACAACTCTGCACTTTTCCGCACTTTAGGTAGCCTTTGTGGATCCAGTTAGTTAGCTTTAAGCCCTGCCCCTTTCATCTCAAATCACCAATTAAAGCCAATAAAGTGATATTTTGGTGACCTGCAGTTTGCAAAAAATTACGCACCTTTTCTGTGACATTAATCAAATCATGCTAATACTTCAGGTAGATTTGCAAATAGAAAAATAGTTACTGTTAACAATTTGTTATTGCAGTTTTGGTTCACTTATTGTTGTGTTGGCAGGGAGCTAGTAGGGCACTGCCTTATCCCACATGCCCCTCCTTCTTCTTCTTATTTCTCTGAGGCTTTGTGCATATGCCTCACCCCCTTCCTTAGAGACCTGCACTGCTCCTTTCACACAAAGCACTCAATTCTTTGTTTCATAAATAAACAGGTTCAACAAGAGTGTGTAATTCTAATGCCTACATGTTTTATTTTTTGTTTTTATGTCTTTGTGAACCTTGCTTAATATGGGAAACAGCTACACTTTCATCTGCAATCCAGACCAAATAAGACCTATTTAGATAAGCCTTGGCAAAGGTTGTACATTGGCTCATTTATAATCATATTTATATGTGGACTGGAAAAATCCATCTAGATTTCTTTCCATCCAACACCTGACAATACCAATGGTTCAGTACCTGGTCACAGCACCATTATGTGTTTCTAAAGATGATAGAGGGAATTTCTAATGCAGAAAGTTGGGCTGCAATCGCTAAATACAGTTAATCATAGTTATTTTATATTTTTAATTTTTTTGTCTAGGCTCCGATTTGGCCTTTCCTGCTTCAGTCCAAGACGATGTGATCTGCAGCAAAACTTTCCAAATCCTGTATAAGAATGAAGAGGTTGTGGTCAACGATGTCCTCCTCTTCAAAGTAATGATGCTGCTGGATGAAAAGAAGGTGCGTAATTTGTTTTTTTATCTCTTTATTTATTATTGTGTATTTTCCAGTACAGAATCCCACTCTTATATGGTTCTTTGTCATGTCACTGCTCTCTGCCCTCTGTTTTTTAACATTATCAGGTGGAAGAGTCCCTCAATGACATGGACTTCCAGCTCTTCTTGGATTTATATTTCACAGATGGCGATTACACGTAGGTGTTGCAACATTTTAACTACATGTACTTGTCAGTGTTTGTGAATTTGTTTGCTTCTCTTGTGCAAATGAGGCACTAATAGGGTCCTCTGTATGTTCCTTATTTTATTTCCACAGGCCAGATGATCCAAGCTCTCTACAGAATATCAGTGGCCGCACACTTCGATTGCACTTTAGCCTTCAGCGAGGCATCCACCAACACGTCAATGTCATGTTTGACTACTTCCACCTCTCTGTCATGTCTGTAGCTATCCATGCCTCCCTAGTGGCACTACATCAGCCTCTTATCAGGTCAGTGTGTTACCTAACCCAAGAAAACATGTGGACCCTCACAGAAGAGGGACATTTCTTGCACTGTACATAGTTACATTCAGGCAGAGATGTTAGAGTTCTCTCATAAAGCTCCATCATGTTATTTACTATTGTTGTTTGCACAAATGTAACATTACTGTTCAATTAAACAAGATAGATGTTTCATCTTAACTTGACATTCATGAATGAGAAGTAGAAGTAACCTGATTAGAAGTGTTCCGTTCAATTTATGTGTTGATTAGCTGACGCGGAATTCACTCTGTGCCTTTACCTAGTTTGCCTCGCCCAGTGAAAACCACATGGCTTAACCGCAACGCTCCAGCACAGAGCAAAGACTCCGTCATCCCACCTCTGGAGAATGTGGTGTTCGGCAGCAGCTATGTCAAGCAGGTGTCACCAGATGTAAGTGAACCCCCTTCATAGCAATGAAGATGTCTTTGGAAAAAATGTGTATTTGTAGATGCCACCAAACCTTTGAGCTGTTTATAAAAGTCTGAAAGATGCTACCATTGTATCATTTCACAATTTCTCTATATTACAATAGGCTAAATTAAGCTTTACAAAAAATATGAAGCTAAAAATAACTCGGTATATGCTGTGGAGCTCGGGTTGTTTTCGTGAGAGAGAAATAAAACTGAAAGGCTCAGATTTGACAGTTTTGCACCTCAGGTAGAATGGTGTGTTGCATTGATTGCATTTGAAGTACAGGGAGACGTGTCAGGCTGTTGACAGATAGGGCAAAAGAATAGGAAAATATCAGACCACTGTCACATTTGGCCAGGAGTAATTGGCCTCTCCTGACAGAGAAAGGTGGCCAGCTGAAGCTGCGCCTGAGATGCAGTAATGTGAATGTACCAGAGTCATTCAAGTAGAACACAGGCGATGCCCCACATCACTCCTTGATGCATCATTAATGGGCAGCTTGGCAATAACAACCCATCGACCACTATTCATTTCACTACAGGGATCTGTGCAAAAGCCACTATAAAGCATTGCCATGCAGATTTTGCACAAAAAATAAATGTCTGGAAATAACTGTCAGGTTAATTGGTAGTGATTTATAGTGCTATTGTGGTTACTGTAGTACCAGAGTAATGAGGCACAGTGAGCAGCTGCATACACTTTCTAGAAGTTTTCGTATTTTCTTCTCTGTTGAATGGTTCTATGAGTGTCACTATGGATCAATGTTAAATTCAACAATAATCACGTTTTAACGGTCTTTTATTAATGTTTAATTATTTAATGTCAATACACTACAATAATAGTTTTCCATTAATGTCTGCTTGTGACCACTGACTGGATTTAATTCTGATCACAACACACACACACACACACACACACACACACACACACATACATCTGAACCTAAATTGGCAAAAAGATTACAGATTATGTTGCTCTGTCTGAGAGTTTGTCTTTTTCCGCTGTAGTGGCCACAAACCAAATGTTTACAGCTGCTTAGCATGTTCAGACCAGCAGAATGAAATCATCTATAGCTTCTTTTCTGTGTCCCTCTTGATCCTCAGGGCAGGACATTCCTAGTATCTGACCACTGTCTGCAGCATGCCTTCAGTCTGCACCATAGCCTTTGCTCCAATCTCCTACTAGCATACCAGAGCCTCTTTGGCTACTTCACCTCTATCACCAAGGACCTGCCCTCCTCCCACCGTATGGAACTAGGTAACTAGGCAACTCATGTCAGAGTGTGGGGTTACAACAGGTTGTAAAACAATGAAAGCCCAGACTTAAATATGGCTCTGTACACTCTTTATTTTGTTCCTTAACTCAAAGGCACTAAGAAGTATTCTCAGGTTTATACATGACAATATCTTCATTTTTTGCTTTGGATGTATTTTCATTGTTTTGTCTTTTCAGCATCGGTGTTTGTTTCATACAACAAGTTTGTTGTGTTCTCATGCCATTTCACCTGATCCCTACACATGAACATATTATACCCTCTGAACAGGCTACACAACCAGCAACCCAGTTCATTTGGGGATATAAATGAAGATTTAAATCTAATCTTAGTTCATTATACTTACAAACTCATACTTTCATTCAGTAGATTAGCCCGTTAACCAGTACACTAAAGCCAAATTGTAACCGCTCCTAAATACTCATCATTATAACTATCGCTCACCAAACCTAATCCACACAAGTAGACGGATATTAACCCATCCCAGATAAACGAATGATAAAAAAGTTAAATATGCCTATATGTGCAATCTTACTAGCCAAGCCCAGCATGCAAGTCCTATATGAGAGAGTACTCAGAAGACCCTATCCCCGAAGTCAAAGGCACGTCTACATAGGTATGTCCCGACCCTTACAGTACCTCAAATCAGCCTGCCTTTCTCTCCCTTCTTGTCTTCACTGCAGTTTCCTTCATGTAGAAAACACCATGTCCTCTCTATGTCCCACTTCCCAGAGACCGTATACTTAAACTGCTATCATGTCATCTTTTCACTACTTTGTATATATACTCCATCTTTCTTTTCTATCTGTATACCTAGGCCTTGGTCAGTGTCTCGTAACACAGTGGATCTGTATCATTTGTAGGCTTTCTCTGGTCATAAAAGTGCTTTCTAACACTAGTGCTGTCTCACACCACTTCTTTATTCAGCCTGTATTACGGTTTCTATTAAAAACCTTCTGTATAATTAAATTGATAAATAATAAAAGTGAAATGTAGTAATAGTGTTCCTCTGCCTCCTCAGAACAACTCGACTTAGAGGCCCGTCTAGCTGATTTATGTGAGCAAGTCAAGGTAAGGCTTGTCAAATGCTGCTGTTTTCTGTCTCTGTTAATGTGTTTCTTTGACTGGAGGGCATGAGTGTGAAGTCCTGATTTATTGGAATTGTGCAATCATATTGCATTTTGTAAATGATAGAAGTACTAGTAAGAGTGGCAAGGGTGCGTATGGGCATATCAATAATTTGAGGCTATTTGTTTGATTAAAAAAAAGAAAAGCAAATGGAACCATACAAATACAAACTGGATCTGTTGCTGCATAAAACAGGAGCAAAAACATAATGAGGCTGAGTGCTCACAGTCCTCTGATGACAACATATTGGTGAAGTATTTTGATGGTGGTGAGAATCAAGGTGTGTCAGCAAGTTATGATGAAGAGATGTCACCGATTCTTCTGTGCTGCCAGAGGCTTGTTGAGCACAACACCGTGAAGCAAGCATTCAAATGTTGCTTCACAGTTGGTAGAATGGCATTTAAAAATAGTCTCTGAAAGCATAATTGTGTGGGTGAGGTAACATTTCGTGGCTGGGTTCTTGAGTCCTGATAGGTTGATCCTCTTTAGATCAGAAGTGATGGAGAATGTTTTTGTGGAATGATACAGATTTCGATGTCGATGGTGGTGGCACATTGTGCAGGTCAAGTGCCTCTTGTGTGTTTCAGTGTATTGCACTTAGTTTCTAAATATAGTATTTTGAATTAGACATTCAATAACACTAGGTTAGACAGGCACAGGGAATACATTAACTTGCATTTCTTCTTGCAGCTTCATATGATTACAAAAGCTGAGTTTTATGATTGAAAATATGACTTTGATTGTCAGTAATGCAGATAAACCATTATGACATAATTATGATTGCTGAACAACTAACATTTTTCAAAACCTTTGGGAAATGAAGGATAACAGTACCCTAGTGTCTTCCCAGGGGGGAAATTATAAATCAATCAAATTGTCTGTGACAAATGAATCAGTTGACAATCAAGAAATGTCAGAATCTATTTTACAAAGTACAGCAAAGTCCTCTTGCATAGAACTGCATGCCATCCTTCATTTATGTGGAAGTTGGAGAAATGCTCATTTGAGCCCTCTGGTGGATGACTGGTGTCTTTTATACTTTTAGCAAAAAGCAGAGTCCCCTGATGAGCTGGCCGAACTGGTAAATATGAACCTGGCTCAGCTCTGCTCTTTGCTCATGGCACTCTGGGGACAATTCCTAGAGGTTGTGTCGCTGCAGGAGCATGTTGCTGCCGCACTAGCTATGGAGCACCATACACTTAGAGTAAGTCCCACAAATTTGAATATCTTAACTAGTTATCTTTGAATGATGATGATCTTTTTTTCTTCTAATAACTGACCAAATTATCTGAGCAATACTATTGACTGTATACTCTGTAATTTCAGTAATTTTGTGTTATTACAGGTAAGACGGTTTGCTGAGGCTTTCTTTTGTCTCGAACATCCAAGACAATCTGCACTGGCGTATCAGGAACTACAGTAAGTTGCAGTGACATGCTTATCTTTATTGTGAAATATAGTGTTGCTGTTATCAAGCCCGTGCCAGGACTTGCTAGTCTGAAAACCAAAAGCCCAAGTATGGAAAACCATACCTTTTTTTTTTTCTTCCTCTATCTGACTTTTCCTGGCTGCTTTCCTCCCTCCCCCTTTCATCAGTGCTCACAGTCACCAGCAGATGACTAATGCCATCAAAAGCTCCAGCTACTTCCTGTCTTTACCTCCACTTCCAGTGGAATGTGCAGACCTGGATGGTGATGTCAGCTCCCTGCCAATCATCTTTGAGGACAGATACCTGGATTCTATCACTGAAGGTAAGTAACACGGTATTTCAGCTCCACTAGACGTGCATTCAGTAGGCTCATTCACTTTGTTATTAAATCAAATATGTTTTTGTTTGTTGCCCTTTTTTATGTTCTTCCTGGTTTGATCCTGAAGATCGTGATGGTCCCTGGCTGGGCATGCACAATGCAAGGACTGGCTCAGCGTCCAGCAAAACGGACAAGCCCAACTCCAAGGACTGCAGTGCAGCAGCCAGCCCCATACCTGAGTCTCTGTGTGCCACTATGGATAACACTTGGCCAGACAGCTTTGATCCACCGCCTAAGTCCAAAGGCAAGTCAGTCAAACTGAAGAAAAATTCAAAGACTGACAACTCCAAGAAGCTGATTAGACAGGGCTCCAAGGACTCTGTTGTTCTGGTGGGCTATAAGAACCTCAAAGCTCCTTACAGTGACGCCAGTGCAAAATACAAGGAAGGGGAAGTTCCTCAAAACCAAGAAGAGGAACGGGATACCTTGCAGGGGGATGCAAGTAGTAATTTAAGGACTACTGCCAATTCTGTTTTTGACTCTGGTACCACATCAGCACATTCTGGTGCAGATGACCATTTAACTACTGCTGCTTGTCATAAAGGTCTTTTAAAAAATCCTAAAAACGTAGACGCACAGACTCATCCTCAGGCAGGTACTGGGGCTTTTGCTACATGCAACCAACCACTTCACAAAGATGAACAAGTTGACCATGATGGCCAAAAGCTGCCTCAGTGGACTGCCGGGCCGAAGCAAATTGAGGTGAAACCAAGTAACAAGGACCCATACCAAGGGGACAAAGTAACGGTTCTTCTACCATGTCGGACTGCGGGAAGTCTAAGCAATGATATTCCCGAGATCACCCAGACAGACCCCTGTGGCTCAAAACAGTCTGTGGTGGACTCTGTGTTTGAAAGGCCAGGTAAAGAGGCAGCACAGCGAAGCCAGTCCTGTCTGGTCTCGGTTCAGGGAAAGAGTGATTGCTTTAGGCTGCCAGACGGAGGAGTCCCTAGTGCCTCGTCTCGCCTCTCAGACTCTGGCATTGAGAGCGAGCCCAGCTCCTTTGCCACTCAGCTTGTTTCAGGACTGCAGACTTGTGCAGGGCTGGGTGTCGCTGATTCGGGTGTTGCTGCCCTGCAGTCTGAGAGGCCTCTCCTGAGTCCAGCGCCACGGCCGTTTCAGCAGAGCTGGGTGCAAAAGCCCAGCGGGGCAGCGGAAATTCTTTGCCCAGAAAATACCAGTGCTGTCAGCGGAGTCCAGTCCTCTCTCACTTCCATCAACTCCTTGCCCTCAGATGATGAGGGCGAAGGTTCCTCCAGGGGCTCCAGTGGCGCTGAAGTCAGAGGCAGGAAGTCCAGCATCTTGGTGCAGGAGCAGAGTGTAGTCTTCTGTGGGGATATCACTAACACTCATGCCGTCGACGTGGCATGCACCCCTGGCATGCACACTGCTGCAGGTGATTCCCAACTTATAAAACCTGCCTTTGACTTGGAAACAGACCCCAAATTAATAGGTATTTCTGAAGTTGGACTAGAAGGAGCAGCTGGTTCTGGGGCCATTAAAGAATCCCGTAGTGAACCCCATACTGCCTGCCCCTCCAGTAACTCTGCCACCAGTAGCACCGACCTGGTGAAACGTGGGATGGTAGAGAACTACTTTGGCTCGTGCTCTAGCACAGATGTGTCTGAGATTAGCCCTGTAGAAACATCTGCCATCACATTGGGGATCCAAACAGGGCCGCAGGTTGAGGAGGAGGAGGACGAGACCGAGCACGAGATGATCGAGAACGGTTACTACGAGGAAGGTGACGGCTATGCTTTTGTGAATGGCGTCGCCGATGAGGAGCAAAGTGGGGTTGGAGATGCAGCTGCTCAAGAGACAAGTCTTCTGTTTGAACAACTTAGCATCGGCTACCTCCATGAAACCAAGGATTTATCAAAAGCTCCCATTTGCTCCAACCTAGCCTCCAGCAGTTTTGGGCATAGTTTAGGAAGAACTCCCTGTCCCTCCACCTCCTTTTCCTCTAGCCTGCAGTGGTATGAATGTGCTCCCACACCACAAATGAAAGCGTGAGTCATCTTGCATAATTTCTCTCATATCCCACGTAATGTTATACTTTTATGTAGATATCTGTCCGTTCTCACACATTACGAATGAATATTCATCAACTTGTTTAAATATAATTATGCAGGTTCATTAAGGCAAAGGAAGAAATGAAACAGCTAAGGCTACCTGGCTTCTTATATAGTGAGGTACCTGAGCTGGCTTCCACTGTGCCCTACTTCAGCTTGGAGGAAGATGAAAGCTGTGAAGAAGGCATCCATCTCATAGTCTGTGTCCACGGCCTGGATGGTAGGAAACCTTATCTTTCAGAGTAAATTAGTTCCTTTTAGAGTCTTTTTTTAAAATCCAAAACACATTGATGCACATAATGATTCCTTTACTGCTGCAGGTAACAGTGCAGACCTTAGACTGGTGAAGACTTACCTGGAGCTTGGACTGCCTGGTGCTCGTATAGACTTCCTAATGTCTGAGAGGAACCAGGTGAGTGGATAAGCACACAACAGTGAGCTGTAGCACCTCTTAGTGAATCAAACGGACTCAAAAACACAGCAGTTTCTTCATTCATTTAATACTCTTTTCATCCACAGAATGACACGTTTGCTGACTTTGAGTCCATGACAGACCGATTGTTGGATGAAATAGTCCAGTACATTCAGATATACAACCTCACAGTGTCAAAGATAAGGTAAAATGTTCTTTTTCTACCCAAATGTAATGTCAGAACTTAAAACAACATACGTAGCAGCATGATGCAATCAGCTCTTCACTACAGTATATGTTCTCAACAGCACAGTAAATAAATAGGTTTAAAAAAATCTGATTGCTGAGGCGAAACATCCTGCTTTTTCTGTATTACAAAGGTGCATATAAGTATTGTTCTGTGTCTTCAAGTGCCCTTATTTTTTGCAGCTTTGTAGGTCATTCCTTGGGTAACCTCATAGTTCGCTCAGTGCTAACTAGGCCTAGGTTTAAATGTTACCTGAGCAGGCTGCACACCTTCCTTTCCCTCTCTGGACCTCACCTGGGCACATTGTACAACAGCTCTGCTCTGGTCAACACAGGTACATTTCAAAACATTTAACTGATGGTGGAAGATTTCACTTTACACTACCATCAGTCAGCCATCTTTCTCTCTGTCATTGTGGTGAAGCCTATTGAATAACTGTTAACCATTTGTTCCCAGGCCTTTGGTTCATGCAGAAGTGGAAAAAGTCAGGGTCACTCCTGCAGCTGACGTGCCGTGATCACTCTGATCCCCGCCAAACTTTCCTCTACAAGCTCAGCAAGAAATCTGGTTGGCTTTGCAGTTTTGTACCGAAGACATTTAAGTCTGTGCATGTGGAATATGAGATTGCAGAGATAACTTCTCTATTGATCTGCTTTTGAAGGTCTGCAGTATTTCAAGAATGTGGTGTTGGTGGGGTCCCTGCAGGATCGCTATGTCCCCTATCATTCCGCTCGAATAGAAATGTGCAAAACTGCGTTAAAGGACAAACAAACAGGTGAGTTGAAGCAAGATCCTTGGCGGGCCCACTGATCTAATGATTTGTCAGAACAAGATGTCTTTGGTGAATGCGGATGTGTTCAGATTCTGAATTGGAGAAGAGCAAGGAAGCAGAACAAGGGCTTAAGGGCTCTGACACACCAAACCGCAGTCAACAGCAGGCTGTATTTGAGCCATTCAGTGTTGTTTCACATTATTTGCACTCTCCAGTGCAGTCTGAGTTTTTGGACAGTGACAACTATTTTTTGTGCTACTTTTTAATAGTGATTGTGTGTTTTTCCTTCTTGCTCTCCTTTTATTGTCTTACTTCTTTACATTCCCCTCTCCTCAGTTCTTTCTTTCTTTCTTTCTTTCTTTCCTTCCTTCCTTCCTTCCTTTTCTTAACTGATCTGTAAAAAAGTACACAAAGCAACATAGGCTAAATTGGGATGGGCTAATTCTGTCCACACACCCTGTTCAGCCTGTTTCACTTTTGTCTTTACCAGGTCCTGTGTATGCTGAGATGATTGAGAACTTGCTGCTGCCAGTACTTCAGAACAAAGACTGTAATCTAGTGCGATATGATGTCATTCATGCCCTGCCCAACACAGCCAACTCCCTTATCGGCCGGGCCGCCCACATTGCCGTCCTTGATTCTGAGATCTTCCTGGAGAAGTTCTTTCTTGTTGCAGGCCTCAAGTTCTTTCAGTAGAACTGTGGCAGAATCAAACACATGGCTGGAAGAGAGGAATGTGGCGCTAATACCTCACTGCATCTAAACCTTATTCTGATTATGGTATCTGGATTATCTCTTGGTTTTTAAATACATATACTCACTTTTCAAAGACATGGGCAAAATCATAATTTCTTTAATTTTATGTTTATATTGGAATCCCGATGGATATGGAGTTTGCCATTTTTATTTTTCTACTGCCATTTTTTAAACATTGTATTATGTTTTTTGTGTTTGGGGAATGATTTTCCCATAATATGCTATATTTTCAGTGTTATTTATGTGTTGTTTTTACTTTTAATTATTTTCTCCAAGTTATTCAATGAATTTTAGATGCTGAACTGGAAATTGTAGCTGCTACAAGAATGAAATGGCTGTTTTGGTGAGCTGGCCCACGTCAAGTCTGCACATATTGTTCTCACCATTGCAAATGTTTTCCCACCAGTTTAAAAAAAAACACTGCATTGATTTGCACCACAAATACATTTTACAAGCTTTTGTACTGAAATGGTCATTTGTACAAGTTACTTTTTTATCAACAATTTTCCATCATTTTTAAAGGCAAATATTGCATTTCAAATAGCATTGTTGCTCAGACTTTGCAGCCTTGGCTTTGGTCTTAATATTTTATGCTGTTCCAGCATTCTGCACAACATTGACCCAACCTGGTGTTGGGAGAATAAAGCTTTGCCTGCAACATAACATTACAGGGGTTTGAAGCAATGGTCATGATTCAGCAAAAGCACATGTTGGTAATATGAACTTGTTTTATTGAAAGTATTTGCTTGGTATCATTTTATTTGTGTTTAAACTGGAAAGTATTGCTTGGAATAAAAAAAAAAAACAATGTTTATAGGGAAATTGTTTATATATCATACTCTACCATTAAATATGCACATTATGAATTTGTTTATATGACTTTTCTTTCTTGAGTTTGTCCATTATTTGGAGAGGTATGTCACTTCTGATCACAGATGGTACACCAAGTACAGGAAAAAAGTTCTAAGTGATTTTCATATCTACTAATAACAATCTTAGCTGACCGATATGTTTGAAAGTGGCTTTTCTGTAAAAGAAAATGTCTCATTTTAATGAGCTAACTACATTCACAGTCAATACATTTCTAGATTTTAGAAAAGTCTAGACTGTAGAAAGTCGTTTTGATTCACATTGGTGTACAGCTTTTCATTTGGTTGGTTGTTGGATTGGGTTAGTTGTGATTGAGCACATGTCGCAGTAATGCCGTTTCTTTCAATAGTCCTCTAGGTGGCACTCTCATCACAGTAAGGTGTGTTTATTTAAAGCCATACAGTGATGTGGGAATTTATATAAAGCGTTTTCCTTAGAACCTGGTACAATAGGTAAATGCTAGAGGTCATTTCAGTTTGAACTGCCGTCGTTATCAACGATGCTTCCAATACTGACAGTATTCGAATATCACTTAAGATTCTACATACAATTTTAAATAGCCTTTAACTTGCCATTCACACGGAGGCACTGTCTATTTAGCTTGTCCCACACAAAAGGAGTGTAAAAGCCCCTTTGCACCCTACTGGGACTATTGTGTTCTGCGAGTGCAATCATTTTCGGAAAGGAGGATCATTTCACTGACTGAAAAACCTTCTTAACCAGTCTATGGCCTCTATGGATCTCTAATTAGTACGAAAGCGCTATACCAAAACATACCATGGGCAGACATGTCTGTTTAGTACTGTATAGAAATATGATATTTATATTCATAGATGTATAAAGATATGTTTAGTTTTAGGTAATACAAATGCGATTATTACCTAAATAATTGTTGAAAACCGTACGGAACAGTTCAAGCAAGAATTCAATGACAACATAGTAACCCCCACAGCTTTCCAAAATGGTATGGCCCAATCGCTTGGGCTTTACTGTGGTTGAAGAAGTTACAGCTACAGTCGTACCCAACTGGTGTCCTCTCTTACTTCTGTCATGTTTTTATTCGGAAAAAGAAGGAGGTTGTCTGTCTGAAGAAGCTTTGAGAAGACCTGTGGCTTAAGTTTGAACTCCTTCGTCTCTTATAATGTGATGGTAAGTAACTTACTGTTCCTTAGCTTGATAAACGAGTAGTCAGAGTTAACAGTGATGCACTTGTTGCGTTAGTTTGTAACGTTGCCATCCTATCTAACCAACCAAACACACACACTTTTCCTTTGGGGAGCTGTTTAACCCTACCGAGATTGGGAAATTAAAACGTTAAAACAAGTCTTTTCAGACTGTACTTCTCCTGTTTTGTTTGTGATTTATAGAATATAAATAGAGTAACGCTAATTAACTAGGTTACACCTAGACTTTGACTGAACTAACGTTAGCGGCTACTAGCTTAGAGCGCGATGTTGCGTTAAATAACGTTGTTATCGCCCGACAAGTAACACGTCACTTAAAAACAGTCAGAAAACATAGACGTTTATGCTAAATTTACCTGGATTATCTTTCAGGAAAAGTCTGTTTTTGCAAGGTTTTATTTCTCTAAATGAATAATTGAACTCAAATTGCCTGTCAGGGCTCTGAGTCAAACCTGCACTGCTCCCTCAAAACTGTAAAGCTTGCCTACTCTATTGTTTTCCGGCGGGATGAGTATAAACAGTGTTCCCCTGTGTATTCAGATAGCCCCTCTTATCTTATTCTTGATGGGTTTTATCGGACAGTGAGGATCCCTGACACTTCGGAGAGTTTGCACAGTGCAGAGGGGGTGTTGTTGTTTTTTTTGTTGTTTTTTTTCTCAATAGCCAACAGTGTGCTCAGAAAGTAGGGATTATGACAGTCTTGGAGGGGAATTAAGACATACAGATGGCTGCTGTCATGTGATGCCAGGTTTCACCCTGGTCAGCAACAAGGGGGATGTCTGAAGACGTCAGCCAACACTGTTTGGTCTGATAGTAAACTTGTTTTGGAGTGAAGACTGGTGTAGCTGTTGTAGCTGATTGCACTCTGGATTTGAGGCTGAGTAAGGTTGGTATGTTTTCACAATATGACAGCAGCACTGATAACTACTACTAATTATTATTTAAAATAAAAGTATGTTTGTTTTGTGTTATTGACAACAGACTGAGGTTAAAAATAATAGTATAATAAGTGCATTGAACTGATCTTAAGTAAATGTAAATAATTCATTTATGTCAATTATGGAAAAAGTCTAATGCTACAAATGGGGGGAAATGTTTGACTAAGCATTGCATTGTAAGTATAATTCAGATGTATAATAAGGCTTATACTTATTACTTAAACATATTTTAGTTTAGTACAGTATAAAACTGTTTTCAGATTAAGAGCAGATTCAGAAACCATCAAAAAATACAAACACGACCATCCAAACCAAAGCATGTGTTTCTCCTTAGAAATCTGTCTCGTTGCTTCACACTTGCGTTGCTCAAATTGCTCACATATGTCTGCAACCTCTTTTTCCAATATCCCAGTAATCAAAAAATCCAATATAGTGTACTATCATTTGATTATCTTCACAGCAGTTTCTGTGTCATTGAAGAGTCTATTTTGTAAATGCAACAGTGCTGTATTATCTTTAGCAGTGTAGCTCACATTACAGTTCATGTTTGACCAACCAGATTGTAGAGCTACACTCTCATTGTGCATAAGTTATATTCAAGACGCACTCCAAGACTCAAGATGTCGAATGCCATTACAAAGAATGATGTAAGAATTCTTTATACTGTTAAGTCGTACCATTTGCTACAGTGTAATTGTAAATGCACAGTATAGTTTGGTCATAAACCAGTCGGATGTTCAAGCAGGAATTTCAGGTTTTTTGATTTCTGTTTGCGCTGACACACAGATGCGAGTGAGGCTGTGTTTGAACATGTCGAATCATATTCGGTAACACGAATGTATTTCCCTCTGAGCCAACAACATTCACTTTTGTAGTTTTTCACAGCTTGTTTCTTACTCTGGCAGCACACTTTTAATGTTTTATTTTCTTATGATATATGTCAACAGGGAGATCTGGTGCTTTTTAAACATACGTTAAAAAAAAAAAATTCCTCAAATGTGAATGTTAAACTCCTGTAGAGTTCAGTGTAAAAAGACATGAAAAAGGTATGATGCAAAGAAACAATGCTGGCTGTTTGTTTTCTCAGTTAAAAAAGATAAATGTTGTACTTCTTACTTGGAGGAGTTGCGGGCTGCTTCATTTACGGATCAGGTTTTTTCTGTCTTTTTTTCCCTTTTTTTTTTTTTTTTACTGGTTATTGTCCAGAGCAGGATTTAAGGGGATCAGAGTCGGCGCGCGGCAGTAATTAACCTGATTAATTGATTCTTAGACGTTAATCAGATGAGCTTCATACCAGTTGGGGCTTCAGGGTCAACACAGCGGGGAAAGATTCAGGTGAGCCTTGGTTGCAAGTAGACTGTCCCCGTTCACCATTTCTTTTGTTAAGCAGAATCTGCAATAATACAATTCCTTTTTTATAATTTAGCGTTGCCGTAGTTACTGTTGGAATTAGAAAAGGTATTCACAAGGATTATCTGATCTGACTGTTTCCAGTTAATGACTATTATTAGGATTACAGTATAAGCTCATTGAGTTTACCCAACTATTTCCCTCTTTTTCAGTTGTACACTATTGTAGGGTTTGCTGATGATTTTAGGTCAAGATGCCTTTTAAGGCAGACCAGCTTTTTTATTTTTTATTTGATGCTATTTGATTAAATGTTTTGGCCTCTAACCCCTCAGAAGCTCATGTTGAGTTAATAATCTTGGTTGTGGGATAACGGGAGACATCTACATACTTATGTCTGAGTATGGGATTGGTTTTTGCTTTGACTGTATTACATGCACTTTCATTAGTGTGCTAATGAAATATCAGAGTAGAAGGTTACACGGTGAGGTGATCTTATTTGTGGCTATTTTTCTTTCTTTTTTTTCCAGTTTGGTATCCGACCTCACGCACGAGTTGATGATCTGTTTTTAAATCCATTCTGATGTCTTCATCATTCACGTTGAACTGTTGTTGTTGGATTGTGTTATTTAATATCTTCGCTTATGTCACCCTGATGTCATCTCTCTTTTTTAGACGCAATATGGACGAACTGCCCTGGAACAGATAAAAAGCGAAGGATAGAGAAAGCAAGAAAAGGCCGAAGCAGTTTAACAGAGAGAAAGCACTTATTGTCGGCGTACACAAGTCGTCATGTCCTCCTCGATAAAGCAGGAGAGAACCATTTGTGTTCTCCTCCCCAACAAAGACCAGCTGGACATCACTGTCGGGGTGAGTGTTTAAATGTATCTCTAGCTATCCTCCACTATCACCAAGAGGTCCTAACAGATCATTTAACAAGTTCTGGTTATCAATACAACATTTTGGCAGCACCACATATTTTTAGCACATTGTGAATGCATATTGAATCCAGACATCTTTTTGGTTTTTTTTCCACCGGCTCCAGCCAAAGTCCACAGGGCAGGATGTTTTTAACCGAGCGGCAGAGCTTCTTGGAATCAAAGAGCTGCACTTCTTTGGCCTCACGGTGGTGAAGGGTAAGTTCACTCCTCATTGGCCCCTCAGCCGCTGAATCTGTTCACACTCGAGCACACAGCAACATATTATAACAGGGTGGGAAGTTTTGTTGTCTAGTTCATGCACACACAGTACCTGTACCACATTTCAACAGTCGATCAGTTGGATCGTTATCAAGAGCATTGTGTTTGGATATTGACAACGATGTACTGCGGGGCTAAAATTTATATATTGGGGGAAATGTTTTCTGCCAAACGGCTATTCCCTAAAACCAAAAACAATCCATTCGTCCCTCCCAGTCTGCATAATTGAATGGCATAATCCACTTTAGCCACTGAGCAAAGTTCTGAACTTTCTGTTTCCTCGCGTTCCCGTTCTCTTTCTTTGACCAAATACGTCGAAATGCCTTGCTAATCTTGAGTGGCTCACCACTTGAACAAGCAACCTTTTGTTTTTGTGGTGTTGGTTCAGCGATCACTCGGGCCTGGATTCCTGCAATATTAACTTCATTAAGCCTGGAATGCACCCTTGCATTCCTCCTCTTCACTGAGGGGAGGGACGGATTGATGATGGGAAGAGGAGAGTGGGAGTGGAAGGGAAAGAGGGTAGGGGGGCTCGTCATGACACAGGCCGCCTTGCTCAACTTTTACTCAAAGGCCTCAAATGAGGGATGAGAGGCGAAGGAGTCGCCATGAGTCAGAGCGGGAATGAGACGGGCTTGAAAGGAGAGACGGATGGCTAAAGGAAGGAGTTGTGAAACGGCTCGGCGAGCATGATTTGGCTACACAAAGTTGAACAAAAGAGATAAGGTGGAATAAATAGAAAATGACGTGACTCATAGGACCGAGAGTGATACAACATACTCACCCTCAGCACATATTGCAAGCAGCCCCTCTAGTGAAATAGAGGGGATTACAGGGTGGATAAATAGCAAAAAATAACACTATGCCCTGTTGAAGTCATCTACCCGCGTCTTCACATGTTTAAAGAATGTTAATCCAACATTAACGTCAGCGTCTGGTCTGTTCTGCCATAGTAAATGTACACATTCACATTAACATTATCGTTAGCTTCCTGGTTCATTCACAAACTGAACAACAAGGGCTTTTTTTCTTTTTTCCCCCGAATGAATCCCATTGTTCTGTGAATTTCACGCTTGGTCACATTATTGTTTTGTTTGCTTGCTAACTGTCTGCTTGTCTTTCTCCATCCCAGACAATGAGCACATATTTTTAGACATGGAGGAGAAACTGATGAACTACTTTCCTAAGGAATGGAAGCAAGATTCAGGAAAGGTAAAGCAGCCCGTTTCCAAGGGAAGCACTTTTTCTTTTTTTCTTTTTTTACAGCACTTAGCTGTTGAAGGTGTCAGTTAATTGCGAGGCACAGTTCAGTGACCTACATGCCACGACTTTGCATTTAGCTTGACATAAACACATTTAGGCCTTTTCTAACTCGTCTCTCTCTGCATACAGGGATTACGGAAGAGACCGTTGCCTCTAGTGCTCTGCCTCAAAGTGCAGTACTACATAGAAAATGGTAGACTCATTTGGTATGTCCCTCTATATATGTGCTAAATGCATATTTTTCACTAATGGACAAGCTTGCTTTTTTACTTGATTGCTAATATCATCCGTCTTTGCCCTTCTTTCTGACGTGTTTGTGCGCCCCCTGTTTTTTTGTTTTATTTTTTGGTACAAGTGAACGAAAGGCACGGCATCTATACTATTCTGACTTGAGGGAGCGGGTGCTTCGCTCTGAATGTCGTCAGCAGGAGGAGGTGTACTTCCAGCTGGCAGGTTACGCCTTGCAGGCTGACCTCGGTGACCAACCGCTGCTCAGGGAGGATATGGAGATCACTCCTTACTTTGAACCCAAGCAGTACTTTCCCCCGTGGGTAGGTGTTAACGTGTGGCCCCCCAGCACGTACAAACACTCTGAATCTATCTTGATGTTCAGTTTAAAATCTTAATGTTTTCCAGTATTGTCCGTAATTTGAGGTCATGTTGAGCTGTCCCCTTTTCTTCCTTCTGCAGATTGTAGCTAAGCGTGGAGTAAACTATCTCCTCTGCCATGGACCCAAGGTGCATCAGGAGCAGTGGGGCGTGTCTCCTCGAGATGCCATCCTGCTCTTCATCAGGGAGTCGTGTCGACTGGAAGATGTGCCCGTCACGTTTTACAGATTGCAAAAGGTAATGAGGCAATTTTAGTATTTCAGTGTCATTGACCGCAACGAGATGCTTGAATTGAGTTTTTGTACCACACCACACTGCAGGGTGTAGTTTTTATTGCATAATTAAATTAAAGAATTATGATTATTTATGCTCGTGATTTAAGGAATTTGTTTTCAGCTCATTTTTAATATGTGGCCATTCCAGGTGTATTTCTACCCTCTGACTGAAATCCTGTCTTTCCCAACACAAACGTAGTGTTGGCTTCATTTGAGCTGTGCTGGACAAACGACTGGTTATGTAACCCTCCATCTACTCCAGTTATTTGTCCTCCCTATTTCAAATCACTCATCTACAGAGTGATATTTTGAAGGCTGGCCCATCCATTGCGTAACGAGCTCCCACTTTTTAATTTGTTGTTAGCAGCAGCCCAGTGTTTCCTAGTGAACTAGGAGAGGGGCTCAACTGTGGAATAGCTGTCTTATCTGAACCGCTCAGATGCCTCTCTGACATCTCATCCTTCATTTGTCCAGGACAAAAAGGCAGAGAGAGGAACGGCATTGCTCGGTCTGACCCTGCGAGGAATGCAGGTTTATCAGGTGCGTACATGTGCGAGTGTGTTGTTAGTGCATAGTATAGATGTCAGCACATACGTACTCAAAGAGTGAATCTGCTTTTGCTCAAAGATTCGGTCTTTGTATCTGTAACGCTATAAAACCTAGGCTAGATAAAGACTAGACGTGTGAGGAATGTGTGGGATTGCCACCAACAGCAGTGCACGAGATAGGAGCTGTCTGCCATGCCCGTCAGTTGTTTGATCTGTCCATCAGGGGCCATCTGGGGGGGATTAGGGCTCCATGCCTGGCTGATTAAAGAGCCAACAGACCGTGAGAGACCCCGAGAAGCCCTCGGCCTCCTCGCCAGGTCCAGATGCCTCCTGTGAACAAAAAGACAATTGATTATTGATTACTAATTTTAAAATAGAACCAAGTAGATTACATATCCAGAAGTCTGTGTTGCTTTGTTCAAACACAAAAGCTTGCAAGCATTCAATTGCGTGTGTGTGTGCGTGTGTACGTGTGCGTGCAGGAGATGAACAACATGCGACAGCTGCTGTACGACTTCCCCTGGTCAAATGTGGGACGTCTCACCTTCCTGGTATGCACACTTCTCATTTCCATTCTTTAAGATTAGGTGGAATCATTGTAATTATGTAATGGCCATTAGCTATGTACACTCTGTCTAATGCGGTGTCCTATTCAGGGTAAGAAATTTGAGATCCAGCCAGATGGCTTGCCATCAGCCAGGAAGCTGGTTTACTACACTGGGTCATCGTTTCGCTCTCGCCACCTCCTCTTGCACCTGAGCAGCAGCCATCGCATCTACCTCAGCCTCCAGCCTGCCCTCAAACATCTACGCCAGCTGGAGGAGAGCGAAGGTGGGAGAGGGAGAAGTTGATACAAGGACAGGATTAATATTAGTGTTAATTACTGTACTCAGCAGAACACCTCAGGAGCCACTGAAATTTAAATGCATAACTTAGGAAATGTCACTTTTTTCAGAAAAATAAAATAAAAAAAGGATTCCTATTCCTATTCTCATATATATATATATATATATATATATAAATAAAAAAACACACAAACTATAGTAGTCTGTGGTACATTTGGAAAAATACAGGTTGATCTGGGGACAAACTTATAAGATAAAAACATCTTGCTCCTCATTTGACATTATATATATTTGACATGTATTTGGTGTGTTTAAAGGACTGAATAAGGAATAAGCTGCAAGAGTAAATACTTTTTCATTGATCAGTAACCCTTAAAGGGTTGCCTATATTATTTCCAGCAATTTAAAGGATGTGCAGACAACAGCTCTATAAAATGACCATCAGCTTCTGGCAGTTTCCAGTTTACACAGGGCAGCCAGTGTCCTCTGTTTATGTTCAGAACTTTCTGTCAACTTCTAACAAACACAGCTGACCTCCATTTCTTTCAGATGGTTTAGGCTCTAATTTAAAAACTAAATGTATGACTTTCCTCTATTTCAGAGAAAAAACGTTACAGAGAGTCATACATCAGTGACGACCTGGACTGTGAAAGCAGCCCTGGCTTGTCCAGACACTCCACCAGCAGCTCTGGAATTGAAGCTGACGCCCGCCAACACAGCATCTCCACAGAGATGGCCTCCATGGAGGAGGAAGGTCGGCGGGCAGCAGAGAAGTGTTTCGTCTCAGCAGCCAGCCGTGGCAGCTCCTGCACCTCTGGGTTTGACGCAGGCAGTAAGGCTCGAATCGAAGATGAAGGGTGGCAAGAGATGGGTGAGAGGATTTCTATACTGAAACATTCGTACAGGACATTTTATCCATCCCTCTGCGGACAAAACTGACGTTTCATTTGTTGAATGAAATAGTCAGATGGTACTGGTGATCTGTTAAGGTTAATCATGTTGTTTTTAATATCACCTGCCTTCCCTCTTACCTTTAACAAATATGTACTTTGTGTCAACGATACATGGTGGTCATTTAACCAGAAGACTGTGGAATATGGATGTTGTTGACTAATATATGTATATAAAGTATTAACCTCATGTGATGTCATTGTTCCATATTTTTCATGCTTCATCTCCTCGTATCTGGGTTCTTGCAGTAGTGAGCACTTTGAGCTCTAGTGCATGCTGTATGTCAAAAGTGATTTACTGTTTCACATATGTCCATGGAAGATGAGATGGATTTCTTTTCACATTTCAAATCATTAGATTTCTTCACATTTTTTTCCCAGAGATCAAGGCCACTGTTGGAAGTCCAAAGGTGGTTCTTGTGGATGATCCTGATGAGATGTTCCAGTTGGCTGATCTTCTTGAAGGCATGTCAGTGGATTGTACAGACCTCTCGTCAGAGACTCGCTCACCAGGTATGAATAATTAGATTGTGACATTCAGGATGTGGTGTCACCCAAACCTGTTCTCAAACTCTCTTCTTTGTCATAATTGACAAATACAATCTACTGGGCTCTACAGATACAAACAAATTGTGTCCCCCAGACAGTGATGAAGATCTCGGGAAATTACATAACAAGGATATGGTAAATCAGGTTGGTCATCTCTCTTCTTTCCCTTTGCCTCCTTTGGATTTCTCTCTTGTATTCTCTTACCTTTTTGTCTTTCCCTCCTGTCTCTGTACCAGATGCTGAAATCTAGGGCACAAGTTTGTGTAGATCGGCACAGCCACAGTCTAGATGATGTACGTCTGTTCCCGCCTCCGGCACCCCTGGGGACGACACTGCCACCTGATTCCTCCCACAGCTATACCTTTGGGCTCCCACATGCTTCAACAAACACAACGAGCCCTGTTGATCACAGCCATTGCCCCCTTTTGCACTGCCAAGAAAAACCTTCCTTCTATGGCCGCAGGTCTACAAACTGCCTCTCCCTGGACATGTTAGGTGATGAACAGTTCCTGGAATTCATACTTTGAGCAAGTCACGCGCTGATGTCCACAAATACGCCTGTTCTCTTCCTTCATATACAGGGCAGCTTAACTTTGCTAAGGTTGCCAACACGTGAATGTCTGTTTTCTTTGTGGTGGTGATGACGTCGAGGGATGTGTTTCAAATTGCAGAGAGACATTATTGAAAATGACCTCTCATTCCTCTTCAGCAAAGCTGTGGATTAGAACAGAGATGTTTTTCAGCAACGCTTCAATCAGTAAACAGAGCATATTTATTAATGTTGTATATTGTGTACATACTACTTGCACTATTTTGTTACATTTCTTCTTCTCTGAGCAAAAATAATCAGTTATCGTCTTTTGTAAAGTTCACGCTGTTAAATGTTTTCTGAAATGTCTGATTAGGTTAATGTCGAGGGCAAACAATTTGACAGGAACAGATATTTTACATGTTTACGGCCATGCATTAATGTGCTGCATTGGACATTCATGTAAACATTTAAATGTCCTTGTTTTATTCTGGAGAATCTCCAGAACCCATGGCACTAATGTTTGTGCTCCTGTATTCCTTTGTCCTTTAAAAAAAAAAAAAAAAATCATGTTTTATAATATACTCGTATTTTTGTATAGTGTGCTCTGTCATGCCTGTTGTACTCTGCCTCAGCAATGTAGCTGCCTATGTAGAAAATTTAACTTTGCAGCTTCATCCAAAGCTTCCCCGTTCTATACTCTGCCCTCGCTGCCGTAATTACAACAGAAAAGTATTATTTGTAAAGCACTATTTCTGTAACCAGTAAGTGTCTAATGAATCTGCAGTATTTTTGTAGTATGGAACCCCCTGAACAAAGAGACTTTAGGTCGTTTTTTTTTTTCTCAGACATTATTTTCACTGTTGTGTAAATGATTATTGGTACGCAAAAGAACTAGGAATGAACGTGAGTCATTAAACAGAAAAACGTTTACTCATTGCCAATCGTGTATGAACTGACAGTGTTAATTCACGATACTGAGCAATTTATTTTTATCTGAAGCAATGCTTTTTTTTTTTATGACCGTGAAAATAAATTCTTATTGCCACTACATGAAACCATGTGTTTTAACTTTGTTGCACAATGTTAATGGCACGTTTACATATATAATTGTTATATTTTGTTATAGTATGTTTGTGACCCCAACTCTCGCGAGAGTTTCGAGGTGATGTTTCCGGAAGTTTACATTCCGTTTGGAAAAACGTGTCGCTCATGGCCTCGTTAGCTTGCTTGTTCCTGACAGTGTAGCAGTTATCTACAATGTACTCCGTTTTAATTAACGCCGTACTGTCCAGCTCTCCTGACTACGCCCTTCTGTTTGAGTCTCTGTCCTGGCCGAAGGACTCGTGGCCGGGGACGGAGCGGGTGGAGGCGCTGACCGCTTTCATTGAAGGAATCGGGCCGCTTTTGGTCGACTCGGACGCGGCTCAGTTCTCAGCTGCGAATAGAAAATCTATTAAAGGCAAAATCGACTCGGTAATATGGACCCAGTGTCTGCCTCTTCTCTCCAGGATATCGGCCGAAGCCGGCGAAGGCACGCGGTGCCGGGAGAGCACCGCTGCCGCCTGCAGACTTGTGAGTGTCTGTGTCCCGCTGTGTGACGAGGCTGTGCCGGGGCGGGTAGCTCTGTCTGTGCTGCCGTCTCTCCGGCTGCCGGAGGAGGAGGAAGAGGTGCCCGGCCCGGGGCGACTCAGCGTGGAGGTTGCCAGTGAAGTCATGGCTGCTCTAATACCTTCCCTGTCAGCGGACGAACAGCTTGCCACCCTGTCGTGTGCCCTGGCCTGCATCAAAACGCTCCCCGATGCACTGGTGTCCAAAATCACGGTCAGGCTTGTCTTAACTCTGCTCAACTGCTGCAGCGGCGCTGCGAGATTAGGAAGCATCCTCGGGTTGATCCTGGAGGATCTGTGCAGCTGGCACGCCGCCGACCGCACACCCGTGGTCACAGAGCGCGCACTGCTGTGTTTGACCGCCCTGTCAGACCACCTGCTGAAACCTCCCAGCCCCTCTTCTTCCTCCTCCGAGCCAGACCCTCGTCTGTGCCTCCAGTTCTGGAGGATGGTTCAGGACGGTCTCACGCACAGAAACAGCGTGTCACGTAAGAAGGCGTTGTACCTGCTGAAGAAGTGCGTGGCCCTGTCAGAAGAGGAGGGGGTGGAGTGTGCCCTCTCTCCACCAGGGGAAGGTGAAAACATGCTCATAGTTGCTGACACTTCACTTTAAGTTCACTGGTGTTGTATCGTCTTGTTTTCTTACTGTTCTTGAAATCGTTGCAGATGAGCTCCTGTTCAAATGGGCCCCTAACAGGAGCAAATTGCTTAGAGAGTTCTGGGAGGATTACGTGCTGGTGATGGAGACCCTGGAGGAAAACCAGGTAGAAAATCCCCCATGACTGTCGGTTTGCTGCCAGTTCAGAGGCGGGAATCATGATCCAGCTTTGTAATGATGCTCGTTTCTTTTGTCCTCTGCAGGTTCATGTGGTCCGACCAGTTCTAAACAGAATCGACACATTGATCCAAACAACGGTGAATGATAGTCAAGGTAAGACAAGAATTTGGCAAATCTTTTTTATGAATGTTTGTAAAGACTTATTTTTAATTCTTTTCAAATTTAGTTTTTTTATGTCAGACATTTTTGGCTTGGAAGTCCATCCCATTAGTCTCCATGAATCAAAAGGGCTGAGCTGATGGTAACTTTTCAGTAACTATTGGTAACTTGTAAACCACTTTTTTAAAATTCAATTACAAACCTTGACTTGAAAATACATTAAAGATACGAACAGTAACTCAATTAGACAAAAAGGTGATGTGAGATGCCAACCTGGTAGTTTGTGCTTGTTCTCTTTGTCAGTGCTCTGTCTGTGTTGCAGCTTCGGGTCAAGGCCTCTTCCACCCCTCCTGGCTGTTGTGTGTGTACCAGCGGATGTTCCACAGTGAGAATAAATCCTTAATGAGAGAGGGAGTGTGTCACCTGCTTGAGGTGCAGGTCCTCCAGCAGCCAGCCTTCGCTTTGGCCTTTTCCCAGGTACAGGCTCAGGCACAGTTTCTCCAGCGTGATGTGGGCATAGACATTCAGTCTCACTGAAATCGTTCAAAGTCGAATTTGTGCATCAACGTTTCCTGTTCTGCTGCTTTGCCCCTCAGTTCATTGTTGGCCCTTTCATGGATGTTCTGTCTGAAACGTCGCTCTTCCACAGGTGAAGGTTTAAACTCAATACAGGCAATGAAACAATGAAAATACTGCAGGGTTTAAGTGTTTTTTTATTTTATTTTGCACAAGTGCTCATTAACCCACCATCTGTCCACATGTAGGTCAGTTGGGCAGAGTGTAGGAGACTGTCCTGAGCTCGGGGCTAAACTCCAAGTCTTCATGGCCACCTTCTTCAGTAGCCTGCCGTCAGAGCACAGAGGTACAGGAGCAGCAGAGAATGCATGATATCGAAGCTCTGACTCACGTCCCGTAGCTAAAATGCCTACAACTTCCGTCTCTGACTATTGTGTTCGCTTCGCAGGCCCCATATTGCTGCAGATGATTCAGCAGCTGTGCTCTAAGCACTGGTGTGCGGTGCCCCTCCTCTTCCTCTCCCAGGCTCTATCCAAACTCCCCCAAGGCCCACTGCTGGGAATTAATGGGCTCACTGTGCTTAGGTACCTCATCATGTTGACGGTTGGACAGGCTGTGTCGGCGCTGCCTGATACTGGACGCTCATGTTGTCTGGTGTTTCACAGGGAGGTCCTGCGCTGCACCATGATCACTCATCAAGTGCTGCTGAGAGGTGCCGCTCAGTGCTTCCTGCTGAATAGCGCCCTCCGTCTCACAGAAGTGGTAAGACACACACAATAGTGCACGTAATGCCAAAATAACTCAAATACCCTACAATATGACAGGTCTGTTTAAAACAGCATTTTGTTTCTATGTTTCTTGTTTTTTTTATGTTGACTGTTGGAAATGCCCAGTATATTACAGTTTTAAACTGCATCAAAACTAGATATCAAGTGAAATGAATTCCTCTGACAGTCTCACACCGCACTGTACTGCATTCATTGTGAGGTGTTTCTGTTATTTTGTCCTACCCTTGTGCTTTAATACACAGCTTTAAAGTCAGTGAGCTTTGTAATTCAAATATCTCGTTTCAGAGCGAGGTGACCCTTGATGATGTTTTCAGTTTCCTGGTGGATTTCCGTGCAGATGAGTCTCTGTGTAGAGGGACTCATATTTGGAATCAGGTACGTTGTACTTAACGGGTTACAATGACACATTAGGGAGGCTGTATGATTGACTTATCCCCATACTTATTTGTGACATTACTGCAGTCGTGTGCGTGGCTATTGGACAATGAAGGCAGTTTCAAGCCCAAGGTCATGGATGGAGATTGTGCTGGTGCTGCCACAAAGAAAGAAACTTTAAGGGCCTATGTTAAAAACGAGATACACACCTATCTCCGAGTCCCAGCTAGCACGGGTAAGTCTGAAGAGAGGCAGTCATATATAAGTCCGTATACACGATAATTTAATTTATCTAATTTTTGGAGTTGGTGTAAGTTAAGTCTCCCTGCTCCTCAGGTCACACTGAGAGCTTACCTGATCCTAGAGAGGCCGATAAGTTGGCCAGGGCCATTCTGCTGTGTGTGGACACGGAGAGGAATCAAGTCGGGGGGGAGATCGGTGACACCCTGGAGTTATTACTGTCTCCACTGCTGGACACCCTGAGCAGACTCAGCACCAATATCTACTTGCCTCTGCGTAAGAGTGACAAGAGCCTGCAGCTCGTGCTCCAGCTGTTCCAGCTTGGTGAGACACCGAGCTGTCGACATGTTGGAGTGGAGCGAGGTTTGTAACGATAACACTGATTCATTGTTATAGCTGACAAGCCCGCCCTCATGCATTTGCAGTAGGTAGAGTCGATGGATAGGGGCAGGTGGAATGTGATATATTTTTCTCCCATTGAAAAGTATCCATGTGCTTTTTACATTTCACAAAGCAACTCGGGAACAACATTTCAGGAATTGAGGGGTTCTTGTTCTTTAATGTCACTTTATTTCTGCTTATGGTGGGCCTTCTAATATTAATCCATCTGTCCACAGATGTAATGAGTCATGCACTGGTTTTAGTCTCTACTGCTTTCTCATTCAGTCTAAAACACAACAATTGGTAGTTTGCAGAATTTAACCAAAAGACCTTCCTAACATTGTTTGCTTCAGGTCTTGATCAAACTCCCGGCCAGCAGAAATGTGTCTGAGGTTCCCAACGACTTCTGCTAGCGTGCTCAGGGAACTTCAGGCACTTCAGGCAAAAAAAGTAATGAGATCATATATTAAGTGGCTCAAGAGTGTGTGACATTCAATTCTTCTCACTCTGCTTTTCACAGTGGATGACGTGACGGTGGCAATGAAGAAGCTCATTTTTAAACTTGTCGATCCAATCCTGGAGTTTATCTTGAGGCGGCTGGTCGGGGAGCTGCAGGAGGTAAACAGCAAGTCACCATCACTTCATTTAGCATAGCCGTGGTGGCTAGCTCTGACGTGTACACGTGCTGAGTTTGTCTTGTCCTCTTTTTTTTTTTTTTCACAGCTCTGTGATGTGGAGCGTGCAGAGCTGTATCTTTGTGTCCTGAGGCAGCTGGTGGTCATGTACAGTTCTAAACCACAGCACCACAATAAACTTCAGCAGAGCTATTTCCCCAAACTCATCAAGTACAGCCTCATGGTCCTGCAAGAACCAAGCCAGCAGGTACAAAGCAGAATATTCAAGCAGCAGTCAGCAGGCAGGAATGTCATGAATCAGTTCGGTTCCTTGATCATTCAACACTGATTGTTTTTCCATTTCCAGATCCACTCTGTGGCAAACCAGGTGGCTAGAGCGGTTGCTATGGCATCCCTGGCTACAGTATGTGGTCTTGTGGAGCAGGAAGTGATTGGCATGCAATCAGGGACCATTTCAGCCCTGAAATCACTGAATGACTACTTCTACAATCCAGTGTCATCTTCCTCCCAAACTCTGGGAAACGCCAATAAACGGCTGCAAAAGCCACAGACAGCAGACGGTTCAAGGTCAGTAAACACTGATATAGAGAAAAATATATTCCAAATAAAAATATACACTCTCTTTGCACCAGCCTGGTATGAAAAGGTACAATTTATTTTTTCTTTAGTGATGTAGGACTGCAGGAATGGGGACGAATAGCTGCCAATTTTATGCGGGACCAGTGGATCTGTCTGAGCTTCCTGATTAGGGCTGTTGGGATTCCCGAGTCTGCAGAGATTTCAACAGCGTCCGACGCTCTCAGCTGCAGCGTGGAGGCCCTGGCTCTGCTGCCCAGTGACCTGGTGCTGCCTGTGCTCACCTTTATGGAGACAGTGCTGCCACAAGTGAGTCTCAGTCAATGTAGGTCAGATGTAAACATCTGAAATGAGGTGTTTAAACATATATGTATGTGTAACAAAGAGTTCCTTGCAGTTATAATATGTTTTTTGTTTTTTTCAGAAGCAAAGGTTATATCTGATGATGTTTCTGTTTGGTGATGTTTTGACCCCAGTTACTACTTCACGAGGAGGCCCTCTGTGTGGAGGCTGTGACTCTGAGCTGGGAGCTGGTGCAGGGACTGAGCAATAACGCCCATGACTTCTGGCCGGCCCTGAAAGGCTTCATCTCTGTGGCTTTCCACCATAAACTGCTCGAGCTGACAGACGCTCAGGCTCCGACGCTCACGGCCACCTTGAAACAGGTAATCAAAGTCAGGCTTTTGCACTTTGAGCATTCATTTTTAATAATATTTACATGTGTATACACTGTGTGTGGGGGTGGTGTTCTTTTAGATCGCCGCTGAGCTGATGGCGCTGTCTCAGTCGAAGAGCGGCGTGTTCGGCGTGCTGCTTCAACACTGCTGTCAGGCGTGGCTGCCCGCAGGCCGAGGCCGAGGCGACGCGGCTGACGCCTTGTTTTCTAGCGTTTTCAACCACATCAACATACTCAGTGAAGCATGTGTGTATGGACCAGTGTTCAGAAGAGATCAACGGTAACTCTCGACAGCATTTCACCGATTTGTCGGATTGTTTCTCAGGGCTTTTTTTTTAAACGGTTTCATCTTGTTCTTCCAAAGGCTCATCCAGGATGTCCAGACATACGTGGAGCGACTCGGTGAAGAGTGTGCTGCCAATGTTGCAGTTACAAGGTGAGCTGCAGTTCTCTTTGTTGCAATTTGTGGAAACGCTCTCCTTTTTATCGCTGTGATTTCAAATAGTGCCACTAGAGGTCTCTCTTGCTGTGCGGATGTTTTCACAGTTGAACTGCTGCTTGTATTTCCCAGCGATAACCAGGATGATCAGTCGCCCCGCACATGTGTACTGGCTTTCCTCAGCCGCCTGGATTCCTCTAATTTACAGCATGAAAGACTGATAGAGGAGCTAGTTATGGATTTGGTGAAAAAGGTAGGCATTAGATTAGTTTGGGTTGTGTGATACAAATGAGTTTTTCCCAATATAGTATAATGTGCACAATCACACATGGTAATAATGTCATTCATGTCCAAATGTTCCAACATCAGTTGTAATTGTAAAGTTTACAGACATGTTGATCATGACATTTTATATTGCAACCTCTAATGTTCTCATCCCCGACTTAAAAGAGCTGAGGTAAAGGCGAGCCAGGTTGCAAACAACATGTGATTTGTTTGTACCTTGTTTTGCTATGTAATATTCTCAATTTCACTTGGCATATGTGGCATTTTTTCATTAACATAATAAGTTACAGCTAATTTAACAACACTTAACACCATTTTCCCAATTTCTCCATCCACCCCATTTCTCCAGGATAATGAAATATCAATGTCAAAAGTGCGTTACTATAGCAACTCCCTGCAACATCGTGTGAAAAACAGAGTCTGGCAAACACTGCTGCTGTTGCTGCCCAAACTCAGAGAGGTAAGATAATTACACTCACACTTACAATCACACAGGAAATAACCACTCAGAAGGTCACTGTGTGTGTGTGTGTGTGTGTGTGTGTGTGTGTGTGTGTGTGCGTGTGCGTGTGCGTGTGCGTGCGTGTAGGAGTTTGTCGCCACTTTGCTGGTCCGTGTGTTTGAAGCTGGCTTCTGCAGTAACCAGGCCTCCGTCAAGTACCTGATCGAGTGGATGATAATCCTGATCCTCGTCCGCTATCCACAACACATGGACGGCTTTTGGGCCTGCTTCAGCATGGTGAGCTCCCACTCTGGACACCTATCTACCAGAAAATAGAGAGAAAATGACAAGTGAAATGGTAAAAAGTGGTTGACCCTTCTCTGTGTTTTCTGTACAGGATCATGAAAAGACCAAGACAAGTAGCTGCACCTTCCTGTCAGTCCTGGTACATTTCAGTGTCATCATTCCTAATCTGAAGGATAAGGTAACGCCTTTGATGCTTTTTTCTCCACTCAAATTCTTCTTGCATCGCCTCTCAGCATCTACAAGATCTCGCTCTCCCTCTCTGTTTAAGGCTGTGCAGTTGCGTAAAGCTCTGGACGTCATCCTGCAGTGGTGTTTCAACCACAACTTCAGTGTGCGCCTGTACGCCTTACTGGCTCTGAAGAGGGTGTGGAGCTTGGCTGAAGCCCGGGCAGAGGAAGGGGCCGATGGCTTGGGAGGGCTGTCCACTGTGATCAAGGCCTGTCTAAACCAGGCTGAGGCCATGCAGAGCACTGGGTGAGAGCAGAACAGCGACAACAATTGCAAACAGTTTGTTGTAGTATGCTACTGTGTTTTACTGGAGTGTGTATTTGCTGTCTCGTCATTTAGCAATGCCAACAAGAACTGGATAAGGATTCAAGAGCACTTCTTCTTTGGTGCCTTTGATCCCATCAGGGATTACAGTGTTGAGGTGTGCTAGTATTTTTCTGCTGATCAGATGAAGCCTGCTGAAATCCAGTAACACGGTGTAATACCATACTTGTTTTCTTGTTTTTCTTTTTCTTTTCCTAGACCATTTTCTATACTTTTCCCAGTTTGTCAGAGTTGGCTGACGATGAGTGGATTCCACCCTGGAAATTTGAGAAACTGTCATGTTTCTCTGAAAGTCCATCTTTTCCTTTGAGAAATCCAGATCCTGACCTGAGCCAGCTCCAGCCTGGAGACTGGATCCAGCAAGACAAAGGTACAGTAGCCCTCCTCGCAAGCAGCGGGACCACTTGATTCAACATGCCATAATCTTACCTCGTCTCTGATGGAGTGTTGGCGGCGTTGTGTCCCAGGTGAGCAGAACAAGGAGGACCGCTGGGCCGAGGTGCAGAAGAAGATCACTCCCTGGAGGTTGGGGATCCAGGAGCAGGAGCCTGAACTTCAGCTGGTTCCACAACAGAGGGCTGCTCGACTGGGCAAACTGCATGGCGCCCTGCTGGTGGTAGCCTCACTTATCGACAAGCCCACCAATTTAGGAGGTCAGGAGCAGCGCGAGAAGTTACATTACTTCACATTTTTATCATACGCGTTAGTCAGGAAATAATACTAAAATGTCAGCAAATTTCTCTTTGATTTGAGTAATATTGTGAAGAACTAACGTAACAAGCTTTTGTTTGGTTTCACCGTGATGATCTGGGCAAAGAGGTCAAACACAGCTGCCACTAAAACCAATCACTTGATCCCTCTTATCAGAGTTTAGACTGGGAATGTCCAGCTTGCAGCACAGACACTCCTATTTCATGTTCCTCGCAACTGTACTCCATTGCTTTTGTCTCAGATGATAAGGGGCTGAATCAATCAGAATTTGTTTATAGAGGAAAAGACCCATTTTCAAAACCAATATTGATACTGGATGAGGTAAGCACGAACATTAGCTTGGCTGTTCTGTAAATGTTTTACTTAAAGTCGCCGCCTCAATTGAGGTTACAGGTTTTGTTATTTTCTTTATGTCTGTTCCCATGATGACCAGAGTAGTAGCCATTTAATGCTGAGTTATCACTGCCACAGATAATGGAAAAAGTAAAAAATCTTCCGTCTTCCTTCCTTTAAGGTGTCATGAAGTATTTTTGATATTATGTCGGTTGTTCATAATTGGACAGATGTCACCATGTCCTCATTTGATTGTTTGTTGTGGTTCTAGGTCTGTGCAGGACCTGTGAGATCTTTGGTGCCAGCGCTCTGGTTCTGGATAGCCTCCGTCACGTCAGCGACAAACACTTTCAGTCCCTGAGCGTCTCGTCGGAGCTGTGGCTCCCTCTGTTAGAGGTAAAGTGCATAAAACAATCTCACATTTCACTCCAGTGATCACGATGCCCACTCGATAGCTTTTCCCAGTGGGCTATAGACCTGAGAAATGTGCAGTTTTGACGTGGTTAGCTTGGGGTCGAAATTATCTGTCAAGATCAACATCAAGAGCACGCAGTAGCCAGGAAGTTGGATACAGAAGCCAATACAGAAGTAAGCTGCAGTTCTCCTGATGGCTTTCTGTTCTGCAGTGACCAAGAAAACACCTTTCTTGTAATTCCACGAAGGAACTGTAGCAGATTTCCACATATGGAAGTATTGCCTGCCTAACATAATATTAGTGTGTGTAAAGGGCTTAAAAGACTTTGCAGATGTGTTGAATTCACTGTCCACCCTTTACATTTCTTTTGGTCTCACTTAGATTGTTTGAATTGTTTGAAATGAAAAGCTAATTGACATCATCTCTAAGGTAATAAACTGCATCTATCCATCAGGTGAAGCCAATGGAGCTCACTGACTTCCTGCAGGTAAAGAAAAGTGAAGGGTACTGTATCGTTGGAGTGGAGCAGACGGCCAACAGTCAGAGCCTCCAGCACTACCAGTTCCCTGAGAAGACCCTGCTCCTTCTGGGGTATGAAAGCATTAAAATACGCCATGTTGCAGTCCAGTTAGGTCAGAGCACAAAAAACCTTCAAGTCGTCAGTGCGGTAACCAGTTACATTACATTTAGGCATTTAGCAGACGCTTTTATCCAAAGCGACTTCCAAAAATAAGAGCTTTACATCAAGTGCATAGAACCATGATTGAAAACAACAGGCAGTCTTCATAGTGGAA